>PVJC01039991.1:0-15997 GCA_004026665.1 Murina feae | reverse complement strand
CCCCTGCCCACCCTCCCCTTTTCCTTCCTTCCCACCTTAATTTTTTTCTTCACTTCCTCCCTCTGACCTGCTTTGCTCCCTCCCCCATTCCTTCCTTCTTCCCATTCTCCTTTCAAGCTCTACCAGCTCCCCCTTAATAACTTTTCTTCCCTCCCTCCTTTTCTTTCATCCTACCTTTGCCATACATTCTTCTCTACTTACTTCCACTGTGTTAATACCTATCTATCTACCTGCCTAATTATCCACTATCATTTATCTTTTTTTCTTTTCTGACTTCTACTTTTAAAATCTGTCCCCAGTATACAACTATACTTGGTTTTCATTATAGGCCCTACAGTTCCCTCATATATCCTCTTCTTTTAACTCTGCTGTCCACTGACTCTTTTATAAAATTCTTCCCTCCACCCTGTTGCACCTCTCCCCCACCTGGTCACTTCCCCCAAACTCTCCCTTGGATGCTGCTCCGCCTGCCCCCTGCGCATCTCTCCATCTCCTGGCTCCCCTGGGGGTTCACCCCAGCTCTGAAGGGAGATGGGGCCTCTCACAGGAGACCCCTGCCCCTGTGTAAGAGAAAATGGAGCCAGCGAGAGAGTGGGCCCAAGGAGGCGTGTGTGAGAAAAAGGGAGCAGGTCTCCTTCCCTCACTAAAGCTTCCCCTCTGCCGGCTGGTTCCGCCCCCACTGTCGTGGGCCTGAGTGGGTCCCTCAGAGGCTTAGCAGCCACCGTGCGTGTGCCCCGGAACCCACCCAGACCGATCGCAGCCCCTCTGCCTCCAGCTGCCCAGCCAGCCCACCACTGCTGCGGCTCCGATGGGCCTGGGTGGGTCATAGGAAACACATGCACAGAGGCTTAGCAGCCTCCATGCGTGTGTGCCCCGGGACCCACCCAGGCCCATCGCAGCCCCTGGGGCAGCCGGCTGGTCCCACCACCACTGTGGCTGCGATGGGCCTGGGTGGGTTCGAAGGAGGCTTAGCAGCCTGCGTGCCTGTGTGCCCCGGGACCCACCCAGGCCAATCACAGTCTCTGGACCAGCCGGCTGCCCCTGGGGCTGCGATGGGCCTGGGTGGGTCGCTCCGAGGCTTAGCAGCCTTTTTGCATGTGTTCCCTGGGACCCATCCAGGCCCATCGAAGCCCCCGGGCTGACTGACTGCTCCCTCCCTCGGCTGCCACCTCTATTTGCGGCAGAGGCCGCAGTTGGTGGCTTCTTGCCGGCTCCCACCTCCGCCATCTTGACTGGACTATTTTGCATACAGTCCCTCTGATTGGCTAGTGGGCGTGGCTTACCCCGTCCGGAAGAAATGGTTAATTTTACTATTTCCCTTTTATTAGTTTAGATAAATAACCAATATTTAATAGTTTTTATAATATTCATAACTTAATTAAATGCAATTTAATAATGATAAACCTTTATAAGAAGTTTCTTATGAACACAGCATTAGGCTAAGTGCTTTACATTTCTTTCTTAGTAGTGGCATCAACCAAATGGTGTAGATAGTCATTTTACAGATGAGGTAATAAAGAATAGCTCAACGGTTATAAAAATATTGATTAGCCAATTCAGCATAAAGCCTGGGGATGTGTCACTAGTAGCTATAAAAGATAAGCCTCATCTGGCCAGTGTGGTTCAGTGGTTGACCTATGAACCAGAAGGTCACAGTTTGATTCCAAGTCAGGGCACATGCCCGGCTTGCAGGCTTGACCCCCCAGTTTGAGCATGCAGGAGGCAGCCAATCAATAACTCTCTCTCATCATTGATGTCTCTATCTCTCTCTCCCTCTGCATTTCTCTCTGAAATCAATAAAAACATATTAAAAATAAAATATAATAAAAGATAAGCCTCAAAACTCAATCTTAAAAAAGATTATTCATCTCTCACATAAGTTAATATGAGTGTTCCAAACTTGTGAGTGGTTCTTTTTAAATATTTAGAGACACATGATTTTTTAAAAATTTCTAAATTTATGGATTGACATTGGTTAATAAAATTATGTGGGTTTCATATGTACATTTCTATAATATATTGACTGTATATTGTAATGTGTGTTCACCACCCAAGTCAAGTCTCTTTCCATCACTATTTTCCTGCTATACCATCTCATAGCTCCTCCCACCCAAGGATTATGCTAAGTGAAATAAACTAGTCAGAGAAAGACAAGTACCATGTGATTTCACTCATATGTGGAATCTAATGAATAAAATAAACTAAAAAAAATGAAAATAAACTCATAAAGAACAGACCGACCGACAGCTGTGTGTATGTGGGGAGGGGGGCGGGGGGATGATTGTGTAATATATGTTATTTGTTATTTGCGGCTCTGCTATTTTAAAAAATGCCTTCCAAGTCACTGTCTTTCTTTCTTTCTTTCTTTCTCTCTTTCTTTCTCTCTTTCTTTCTTTTTTTTTGTCACTGTGTTTCTTTGCCTCAAGCCAGGGGTGGGGTGGGGGAAGTGTGTGTAGGATGGATTTTCTTAAGAGCCTGTCCTGGAAGCTACACAAGCCATTTCTACTCACATTCCATTTTTAGTATCTCACTCATATGGACACACCTAATTGTAAGGGAGTTGATGAAATGTATTATAGCTGTGTGCCCAAAAAGAATTGGGTTTTATAGATGACTATTTAAACTCTGCCGCAATCCTCTCTTCTGGTCATCAAAAGAGAAAATCCAGCCCTGACTGGTTTGGCTCAGTGGATAGGGCGTCAGCCTTGGGACTGAAGGGTCCCAGGTTCGATTCCCGTCAAGGGCACGTACCTTGGTTGCGGGCACATCCCCAGTACGGGGTGCACAGGAGGCAGCTGATCCATGTTTCCCTCTCATCGATGTTTCTAACTCTCTGTCCCTCTACTTTCCTCTCTGTAAAAAATCAATAAAATATAGATTTTTAAAAAGAGAAAATCCAGCATAGCTGGTGTGGCCCTGTGGTTGAGCCTCAACCCAGGAACCCAGATTTCAGGCTCGATCCCCAGGAGGGGGCGTGCAGAAGATAGTCGATGGATGATTCTCATCATTAATGTTTCTCTCTCTCTCTCCCTCTCCCTTCCTCTCTGAAATAAATAAAAACATTAATTTTTTAAAAAAAGAGAAAACCTAAAATCACACTCACTCACTGCATCTAAATGCAAGTCCAGCATCTCTAGGAGATGTACAATAATTACTGTCAAATGGATGTGGCTCTTCTTCATCTTGAGATCTGTGAACTAAGAAGACAATTTATCGCTGTGGTTGGTAGAATAACACCCTCTCCAAGATGTTCAAGCCTCAAGCCCCAGAACTGGTGACTATGTTAAGCTACATAGCAAAAGAGAAGTCAGATTGAAGAAGGAATTCAGTTTTCTCGTAGGCTGACCTTAAAATAAGAAAATTATCACCAATAGTGTGGTGATGGCCAGAGAAAGGAGTGGTAGGGGCTAGGTGGAAGTGGATAAAAGAGTGGGGGGAAATGGGAGAGATCTGTAATACTGTCAACCAGTATTACAAATTATAAATTAAATAAAATGAATTTTTATGGATTAGCTGTGTGGGTTCAATGTAATGACAAGAGTTCTTAAAAGTGGGAGAGGGAGCCAGAATTCAGAAGTCAGAGTCAGAAAAGGAGACTTAAAGAGAAAAGAACATCAGAATGATGTGATATGAGGACGTAATCATCCACTGCTAGCTTTGATAATGGACAAAAGGACCATGAGCCAAAGAATATTGACAGCCACTAGAAGCTGGGAAAGATAAGGAAATGGATTATCAATCAGAGTCTTCAGAGAGGAATGCAGCCCTGCTGACAACTTCAATAGTCCCAGTGATACTTATATTGAACTTCTACCCTCCAAGTTCAATAATAATGTAAAAGAATAAATATATGCTATCATAAGCCACTAAATTTGTGATTTGTTACAAAATCAATAAGAAACTAACACAACTCTCACTTTCCATAAATACTCAATATGCAAAGAGGGTGCTGGAGCAGGAGAAGTGTAAACCATTTCCATTTAGGAAAGGAAAAATATGGGAGAGACTGAGCAGAACTGTCATAGTTTACCATTGAGAGGATGGGACTGTGATTCCCCCCCCGCTTTGTCCTGGTAATTAGAGGAATTCCTTGACTACAGCAGCTGACTTTGTGTTTTGTTTTGTTTTGTTTTTATAGCAAATTTTTAAAATTTTTAGTAGGTAATGCTCCCAGCTCTAACTTCTGCAAGTTTTGTCTTGTAACTGTTACCTAGGTGAAATGGGCTTTGGGGGCTTATGCTTTCCTTAGATATTATATAGTTTCTACAATGTGCTTGTTGCTCGTGCAAATGAGGAGCCATGATATTTTTGGTAATATAATTAAAATAATATTTAGAAATATGGCAAGGGAGTGAGGGGGGTTAGAGAGCAACCAAAGGACTTGTATGCATGCAAATTAATATAACCAATGGACACAGACACTGAGGTAGTGGGGGCTTGCCCAGGGTGGGAATGGCTGGGGTAGACGGGTGATCAATTGGGGAAAAAAGAGACATATGTAAAACTCTAGACAATACATTTTAAAAAATAAAAAAATAAAAAGCTTATTTCCCATTTGATTTCAGATAATTACTGTGTCTTTAACCACATTGAAGTTGTTTCTCACACAGAGCTAGAAAATAATGTATTCTTTGGTTCTATACTGGTGATGTGCTGTAACCAGTTGGTACTGGCTTTCAAGAACAGATTGTTAAATTTTCAGGAATTTTGTGAGCCAGTTGACATCTTGTTGGTGTTTTAAAATTGGCTATAGTGGAAATAGTTATACCACAAACATTGTCAAATGTTATAAATCATAGCTTTTTATTTATGCATTTTTGATACTCAATTGTTCACATTTTAATAGTACAGAAGCTCCTATTCTCAACTTAATGTAGGCTAATTTGACTCCCTTTGAAAAAAAATCAGTTGGAGTGTTGCATAACTTCATCATGCCTGCAAGACTGAGTTATGTTATGCTATTCAATTGAGAATTCTTACTAAGTCTTTTATTCGGTGACTTTTAAAATCTTATCTTTTACTCTTTGTTAGAATAAGTTGTTACTCTGGTGTTAGAATAAGTCAGCATTTCCAGTCCTTAAAGGTCCTGAATTACTCTGTTTCCTAAACACTTCCGCTAGCAAACCAGCCAATTATTTCCTGATCTTATTTCCTAATAATACCTTACAAAAAGCAGAAAGTAAATGTCAATCCATCATCACTGTCATCTAGTTATTGCAGGTGACATTTTCACCAAATGTTTTCTCACTGCACCAGATGGCTCTTACTGCAATATTGATTTAACTGCCCAACCACTGTTCAACAGCTAAGCTACTCCATAAATTGTAAAGTGTGGTTAAAATAACACCCCTGTATTTGTTTAGGTATCATCATTACCTACTATAATTGATAAAACCTAAAATCTTCATGTCTTTGTACAGAAGTTCATCTCACAAATCCCAAACTGATGTCTTTGAACATGAGTAGGTGGCTTATGTTCAAGCAGTGGTTCAGGGACCCAGGTCCTTCATCTTGTGGCTCCCCTATCTTCAGGATATCATTCCTAGGTCTCTATGCTCTTCTACTACCACCTAGCTGAGAGCAAAGGAGCATGGACTACATGCACAGACATTTATATGGGCTCATCCTGATAAGCAGCATACATAATTTTTGTTTACAGATCTTTAGCTAGAAATCATTCACATGGACAAACTTGACTGTAAATGAGGCAGCACCTGTAGTGTAGCTGTTGGAGAGGGAGAGGGAGAGGGAGAGGGAGAGGGGGAGAGGGGGAGAGGGGGAGAGGGAGAGAGGGAGAGAGGGAGAGAGGGAGAGAGAGAGAGAGAGAGAGAGAGAGAGAGAGAGAGAGAGAGAAGAAATGACTTGCTGCAAAACCAACCAGTCTCTGGCATAGCACTTTTCATTGTTCCACTAAGAACTCTATGTTAATGGTTGATGTGTACCCATAATTTAACTTTTTTATTTCGCAGAATTCTACAATTTTGAATTAAACTGCAACAACATCATCATGTACTTTCCACTCTAGATATTAATGGGATTTATATTTACATTTCTGGGAATATTTTTTCCAAGGAAATGCATAAAATAGAAAGTATATACTAGTATTGTGCAATATCCTGTAACAGGTTAATAAAATAGTTTCTGAGTAAGTTTTCCTATCTTTGAAAACCACAAAGATATATATTTGAACCAGACTTAGGTTGTAATCATCAGGCAACTAAGCCATATAATCTAACATCTTGTGTTTAATTTCTGATGCACTATGACATCATAGTCTAATTACTAAATCTCCTTGAATTACAATGCATTCATCTGGAAAGTAGGGATTAAAAAACAATAGCTCGATGACAGATATCAAGCTGTATTGCAAAGCCACTCTTCTCAAAACAGCCTGGTACTGGCACAAGAACAGACATATAGATGAATGGAACAGAATAGAGAACCCAGAAATCAACCCAAACCACTATACTCAATTAATATTTGACAAAGGAGGCATGAACATACAATGGAATCAAGACAGTCTCTTCAATAAATGGTGTTGGGAAAATTAGACAGATACATGCAAAAAAAAATGAAACTAGACCACCAACTTACACCATACAGAAAAATAAACTCAAAATGGATAAAGGACTTAAACATACTATGGGAAACCATAAAAATACTAGAGGAATTCACAGGTAGCAAATCTCAGACATATGCCGAAAGAATTTCTTCACTGACACAGCTCATAGGGCAATGGAAGCTAAAGGGAAAATAAACAAATGGGACTACATCAAAATAAAAAAGCTTTTGCACAGCAAAAGAAACCATCAACAAAACAACAAGAAAGCCCACTGCATGGGAGAACATATTTGCCAAAATTATCACCAATAAGGGTTAAATCTCCAACATTTACAGGGAACTCATACAATTTAACAAAAGGAAGACAAACAGTCCAATTAAAAAATGGGCAACAGACCTAAATACTTTTTGAAAGAAGACAGAAGGAAGGCCAAGAGACATATGAAAACATGATCAAAGTCACTAAACATCTGAGAGATGCAAATCAAAATGACAATGAGGTACCATCTCACTTCTGTCAGAATGGATATCATCAACAAATCAACAAATGCCAAGTGTTGGAGAGGAGGCGAAGAAAAGGGAACCCTCGTACACTGCTGGTGGGAATGCAGACTGGTGCAGCCACTGTGGAAAATAGTATGGAGTTTCCTCAAAAATTAAAAATGGAACTCCCATTTGACCCAGTGATCCCACTTCTAGGAATATACCCCAAGAAACCAGAAACACTAATCAGAAAGGATATATGCACCCCTATGTTCATAGCAGCATAATTTACAATAGCTAAGATTTGGAAACAGCCTAAGTGCCCATCAGCAGATGAATGGATTAAAGAACTGTGGTACATCTACACAATGAAATACTATGTACTCTGTCTGGAAATCAATGGAAAAAAGATCTTTGGGTGAGGATTAAAAAATAAGAACAAACTGGTCAAGTGGATGTCCAGTTTTTGTGGTGCCAAGTCAGCAAATCTCCTGGAACCAGAACCTCTGGCTGCTGATGTCAGCCCCCATCCCTGAAGCTAGTTCCTGGAACTCTTATACAAATATCCATAGGTTACATATTATTTAACAATTTATCTTTTATCAAAACACTTAACAGAAACAACATTAAAAGAATAGAGAGGTGGGTTACATCCTGACTTTTGTTTCAGAGGAGTTGAGTTCAGTTTACCCTATTGCCACAGGCTTGACCTAATTTCAATTATAGTGAATAAAATCTTCCTTGCCTATTTAATTTGACAAGAGAGATCATTATTTGGTTAATTTTTAATCCTCCATGGTTATTACTTAGCTCATTTTTTTCTTATTCCTTATGAATAGGTTATAATCACTGTGCTAGAGCAGAAAAATTATATTTCCTCAAACATTCACATGAGCATTCCACTTCTCTACCATATCTACCTTTTACCTTCTTCCAATAGGAGAGTAGATTAATACAATTTCTGACCTTCATCCACTAACTTTGATGTGGACTATTATAAATCATCATACCATGTGTTTGATTTATTCTGTTGCTTACAATTTTAGTAGTTTCCATCTTCTTTGTTGTTGATCCTTGCCCCAAACATACTGGAATTAACCTCAAAGTATACATATTGAGTCAATTTCTTCATCATCATTGGTCAAACACTATGTGTCTAAAGAAGAAAAGGAACTGTAGCCTCCTCACTTAGATTTGGCCATTCACAGGGGTGGAGGAGTATGACCCAACAGTAAGTCTAGCCTATTCTTCATGCTCCACTGGCTTCCAGCACAAGGACAGTCTTCTTCCCTTGTGGGCCCCTCCCTCTATTGTGCATAGGGATAAGGGGGGAGGGTCCCTCAATCTGGCCTGCACCCTCTCCAATCCAGGATTCCTCTCACAATCTGGAACCACTGAATCCTAACTGCTCACCTGCCTGCCTGCCTGATGCCCTTAACTGCTCTCTTACTGGCCTGATGGCCCTAACTGCTCTCCCCTGCTGGCCTGATCCCCATAACTGCTCTCCTCCCCACCCCATCCTGGTCCCCTTAACTGCTCTCCCCTCCTGGCCTGATCCCCCTAACTGCCTAAGTGCTTTCCCCTCCTGGCCTTACCCTAACTGCCTAACTGCTTTCCCCTGGTGGCCTGATCCCCCTAACTGCTTTCCCTTGCTGGCCTGATCCCCCTAACTGCTCCCCCCTGCCAACCTGATCCCTCTAACTGCCCTCCCCTGCTGGCCTGATCCCACTAACTGCCTATCTTTTCTCCCTTTCTCTCTGTGCCCTATGGACTCCTGGCACAGCAGGGCTGAGAGCTCTCTGTCACAGCACTGTCCCTGACCCCATTGGTTGTTACATCATGGCCTCCCAACCAATTTGCACATTCCTCTATTATTAGTATAGATTTTCCCTCTACCCAGTGCTATCAATTTATTCACCTCATACCTGCCCCAGACCTCTTTATCCTCTACAACATTTCCCTAATCTTTACAATAAAAAATAGGGCAGGGACAGCAGATCTAAGATTATATTCTTTCACAGTTCAGTAACCATTTCATCAAGCTGAGACTTTTAAATACCCCAAGGGAAAGAAAAAGTAAATTCAAAATTCCTAGTGTAGGGGAGGAAAAATATCCTGCCTTCTATGTTCTTGGTTGTGAACCCCTATAATAAAAGACAGATGAGCAGGAGAAAATGAACAAGTGTAATAACATGTATATCTCCTGTATATATGGGAGAGACCCAGGAAAACTGAGTAACTCCCTAAAGTTCCAAGCCTCCACCTTAAATAATATTTCTAGTTAATGACAAAAAGAAGATGCAGGGGGCAGGGAGCCAGTAAGAGTAGGATTTTAGGAAAAGCATAGTAAACAAGGGAAAGGTTGTTAATGCAGATTTAAGTCCATGCCTTCTTCATTGATAACAGTTTAAGATTTTCTTCTTTTTTATGAATGAATAATATTCCATTATATACAGGTTGGCAAAAGTAGGTCTACAGTTGTGAGTATGTAAAACAGAATTTATAATTGTATTATTTATTAATTATTGTATTATTCCTTTGTATTACAACTATAAACCTACTTTTGCTCACCCCTCTATATGTATATGTACATACATACATACCGGTCTTGACTATCTACACTAATAAAAGAGAAACATGCAAATCGGTGTCACTCTGCTATACCCCAAGCCACACCCACCAGACAATCAGAGCGACTATATGCAGATTAACCCAACCAAGATGGCCACTGACAGCCACAGAGTGGGAGCAAGCAGGCTTGGTTGCCCCGGCAATGGAGGAAGCCAAGCTTCCCACCTGCCCTGGCCAGCTGTGACCTCTGCTCAATGCAATAAAGTTTCAAGTACAGAAGATAAATAAATCCCAGATACCTGCTTCCAGCCAGCCTTTTTGGGAGCTTTGGTTGCTGGGGGCAGTGGCCAGCCTGCAAACAGCCATCAACCCCTCACCCAGGATAGCCACACACTCATGGAGTGAGGGTTCCTGCTGGGGGGCTTGGCCAGCCTGCAAACACACATTAGCTACTCACCCAGGCTGGACACACTGTCATGGGGTGAGGGTTTATGCTGGGAGGCTTGGGCAGCCTGAAAACAGCCATCAACCACTCACCCAGACTGGCCAGGCACCCCAGCAGGACCCCCCACCCTGAAGGTGTTATGGCCAGCCTGCAAACAGCCATTAGCCCCTCACCCAGGATGGCCAGGCACTCCAGCAGGGAACCCCACACTGAAGGGGGTGTTGCCAGACTGAAAATGGCCCTCAGCCCCTCATGCAGGATGGCCACACACTCATGGGATGAGGGTCCCTGTTGGGGGGCTTGGTCAGCCTGGAAACATCCATCAGTCACTCACTCAGGCTGGCCACACTTTCATGGAGAGAGGGTCCCCACTGGGGGCTTGATCAGCCTGAAAACGCCATCATCCCCTCACCCAGACTGGCCAGGAACCCCAGCAGGACCCCCCACCCTGAAGGTGTTATGGCCAGCCTGCAAACAGCCATTAGCCCCTCACCCAGGATGGCCAGGCACCCCAGCAGGGACCCCCACCCTGAAAAGGCTGTGGCCATCCTACAAACAGTCATCAGCCCCTCACCCAGGCTGGCCAAGCACCCCAGCAGGACCCCCCACCCTGATCCGGGACACACTTCAGGGCAAACCAACCAGCCCCCACCCATGCACCAGGCCTCTATCCTATATAATAAAAGAGTTATATGCAAATTGACCCTGACAGCAGAACCACTGGTAATGACCGGTCACTATGACACACACTGGCCACCAGGGGGCAGACGCTCAATGCAGGAGCTGCCCCTGGGTGGTCAAAGCACTCCCACAGGGGAAGCTCTGCTCAGCTACAAGCCAGGCTGATGGCTGCTAATACAGCGGTGGTGGTGGGAGCCTTCCCCGCCTCCTCAGCAGTGCTATGGATGTCCTATTGCAGCTTAGGCCTGCTCCCCGCTGGCAAGTGGACATCCCCGAGGGCTCCCAGGCTGTCAGAGGGATGTCTGACTGCCAGCTTAGTCCTGTTAGTCCTGATCCCCCAGGGAGTGAGCCTAAGCCAGCAGGAGGACATCCCCTGAGGGGTTCCAGACTGCAAGAGGGCACGGGCCAGGCTGAGGGACCCTCCCTAAGTGCACAAATTGTTGTGCACTGGGCCACTAGTGTGTGTGTGTGTGTGTGTGTGTGTGTGTGTGTGTGTGTATAAACAGATATATATCTGTTTTTATTTGGAAACTTATGTGTTTGGAATTCCTTGTGGAAACCAAAACAAGTACTGATTATAAAATCAGGGGCTTCTGAGAATCTAATATGCACAGATAAATGTTGATGAGATTTGGCTATCCCTAATAGTTTCATGACAGGAGATATAATTGATGTTTATGCTTCAAATATAACTCATCAATCCAGAAGATTTAAAGCCATCTGGCTACTTTATGTATTCATTGGTTAAAGAGCAGCTTTTTGTCTTTTTATTGTAAATATAATAATTTTAACATTTATATTAAGGAGAATGTGAAAGAACAGAAGGTACTGTTCACACATCAGATTTAGAAAGTAACCTAAACTAAAAGTAGAACTATGTCAAACAAAAGCTAGTCTACAGAAACCACAACTGGCTAACAGTGTGACAAGAAGCAGACACTTGGATAGGAAAAAAGTTGATTGGGAATAAAACCAAAATACATAATGCATGTTGTGAACAAATATATTTGATGAATAGGCTTCAAACAAAAGACCCATATTTAAAATGTAAACACTGCCCTAGCTGGTTTGGCTCAGTGAATAAAGTGTCGGCCTGTGGACTGAAGGGTCCCAAGTTCAATTCTCGTCAAAGGCACATGCCCAGGTTGTGGGCTTGATCCCCAGTAGGGAGTGTGCAGGAGGCAGCTGATCATCATTGATGTTTCTCTCTCTTCCTCTTTGAAACCAATAAAAATATATTTAAAAATAATCCTATCTAATAAAGAGGTAATATGCAAATTGGCCATAACTCCAACACACAAGATGTCCGCCCCCATGTGGACACAAGATGGCTGCACCAGGCCAGGAGAGGAGGGCATTTGTGGGGGACCAGGCCAGCAGAGAAGGGGAGTTAGGAGTGACTGGGCCTGCAAAGGAGGGCAGTTGGGGTGGAACCAGGCCTGCAGGGGAGGGGTGTTGGGGGATACCAGGCTGGCAGGGGAGCAGTTAGGCATCAATCAAGCAGGCAGGGGAGTGGTTAGGGGGTGATCAGGCTGGCAGGCAGAAGCAGTTAGGGGTAATCAGACAGGCCAACAGGTGAACAGTTGGGAGCCAGCAGTCCTGGATTGTGAGAGGGATGTTTGACTGCCCCTTTAAGCCCTATCCCCAGGATCAAGCATAAACCAGCAGTCAGACATCCCTCCAGGGGTCCCAGATTGGAGAGGGTGAAAGCTGGGCTGAGAGACACACCCCCTGTGCACAAATTTCATGCACCAGGCCTCTAGTAAAATCTATACTAATAAAAGGGTAAAATGCTAATTAGACAGGGAGATGGGACATCTTCTGACTGTCCAACTTCCTTTCAGACAAAACCACGGTGGTGGGGGCCAAGGAAAAGTGGTTAGGGGCAATCAGGCCAGCAAGGAAGAGCAGTTGGGGGCCATGAGGTCGGCTGGGGAGGGCAGTTGGGGGCCATGAGGCCGGCTGGGGAGGGCAGGTGGGGACCATCAGGCTGGCAGGGAGCACTATCCAATCATCAATTAGAGCAACATATTTAGAATTGCCACTGGAGATATGGAAAAATATTATTTACTCCATCGGCATAAGGGACAGAAAAGAAAGTGAAAGCATAAAACCATGATGCTTTGGAGGAAAAAAATACCTGTCACTCTTTATTATTTATATAATCAAGAGAGAAAAAGAAGAATTTCCATTGGAATTATTTTTTCCTCTTTTTGTTTATATTAATGCAACCAACTTGAAAACACATGGCTAGTAGAGTGATGTCATGAAACTCTGTGACAACATTTAAAAATTTTTGAACCACGATGCTTTCCAAGGCATGTGACAACATTTTTCTCTACAATATCTGTTCTGACCCCATAGAGTTACTATGTTGATTAAGTTAGAAGAATACCCAGAAAGGTATCTGGCAAAGAGTAAGCATTGTATATGTTTGTTTATTTGTTTATTAAATACATGTAGGAATTGGCAAAAGTAGGTTTATAGTTTCTTGTATAGAAAAAGACATGAAGATCATAATTATTATAACAGCATTATTAACTCAAAAGAATGTCACAATGCAACAAACTGTAAACATACTTTTGCCCAGGCCTATGGTTTTAGAACTCAGTTAACAATAGGTGTATTTATAACAAAATCTGCTACTTCATATTTTATTAAAATGAATTCAACTTTTTGGATTCATATGAATGAGAATAGTCAAAACTATACCAATGATATTGTGAGGGAGGGGAAAAATTAAAGCAAACTAACAGTTGAAAATAACCAAATTTAATTATGCATGTGGGTACAAGCGTTCCATAAGAATATGATACCAGAGGATAATTGGGAAATTAGGCTTATATGCTAAGAATAAGGGGTGGGATGTGGTTCGGGAGTTCAAAAGAGAGGAAGGCAATTCATATAGAGATAAAAAATGTTTGGTAGACACATTTTTGTTGGGTCATCTTTAACAAATAGGACACAGTCTCTGAGCAATTTTTCCTTCTTTGAGCAATTATTTGTTTGTTTTTTGTCACAAATTTTGATTCAATAACATTGATGACTTCAATGTTCTGAAGACTTAAAAAACAACAACAGTTGCCCATTATTTAGTTACAGCTCTTACACATGAATATTTTATTCATATAATCAAAACCAAATTTAGCCATGACCGACCGGTTTGGCTCAGTGGATAGAGTGTCGGCCTGTGGACTGAAGGGTCCCAGGTTCAATTCTGGTCAAGGGCGTGTACCTCGGTTGCAGGCACATCCCCAGTTGGTGGTGTGCAGAAGGCAGCTGATCAATGTTTCTCTCTCATTGATGTTTCTAACTCTCTATCCTTCTCCCTTCCTCTCTGTAAAAAATCAATAAAAATATATTAAAAAAAACAAATTTAAACTGAGTTTCACAAATATTTTCACAGAAATTATAGCACTGATTTCTGATGGTATATGTGAATTATGTTAAAATTTCACCTGTTAAAGTGAAATTACTGAAGATTGAACTAATCACTGAAGCACCTTTCTTATCTTTGCGGAATTTAATGAAATCAGTTGCAAAATCAATTACATTTGATTCCAGGGAAAGGGTTAAATATATGATATTTGTTCAAACAAAACTGACTTAGTAATAAATGATTACACATTAGAGTGGCATTATACTGATGATTCTGTTTTTACTCAAAGGCAGATGCTGATTCCTAGTTTTTTTTTTTGTCAAGGACCAGCTCTATCAGACATATGCAGATGTACTTCCATCCAAACTTACTCTATTATTTTCCACCAAAATCTTAACTCCCTCTTACACTTCACCAAATTAAAGATACTCTAATTAATTTTCCTTTAAATGCATTATAACCTGAATCTACCGATTCAAAGCTGAAAGTGTCAACATGGTGGCTCCTGTACATCTCACCTCAAGGGAGTATACCATTATTGTCAGAAACTCCCTGAAGTATACATACCCCCTTGTTTACTATATTTTCTAGAAGAGAGATAATAGCAGAGACTGATGTATGAAATTATGTCCCCCAAAATTCATGTAGAAGTCATAACTCCCAGTACCACCGAATGTGACTGTGGTTGGAAATAACCTCTTTAAAGTGATGGTTACAGCTCTTACACATGAATATTTTATTAATATAATCAAAACCAAATTTAATGAGACCATTAGGATAGACCATAATCCAAACTTAGTGGGGTCCTTATAAGAGTTTAGATCACCCAAGGAGATAGCAGGCATGTGATTACATAAGGCAGAGCCATAAGAAAGGGGTAGCCATTTGCAAGCCAAGGAGATAGGGCTCAGAACAAACCAAACCTGCTCTTACCTTGACATTGGAATTCCAGCCTCCAGAACTGTGAGAAAATCAGTGTCAGTGGTTTAAGCCATCCACTCAGTGGCATATAGTTAGGGCAGCCTAAGATAACTAATACTCTGTCCTAGGCAAGCGATTGTATTTCTGGATTATCTGCCTTACCAAATTAATTCCTAAGAGCATGTTCAATGGCCCCCTCTTTATCCTATGAGATGAGGATGGGATTTCTGCACGAGGGTGATGTGGTGTCCAAAACCAGCACACTGGACCCTGTACAGATGAGCTAGACAAGAATCTATCAATGATGCAAGTTCACAACATGGGCTAGAGGGACACCACACACCCCATGGAGGCTAGGGGGGGTTACATTCAGGAACAGTGAATGAGCAGGGTCTGGGGGAAGAAGGCTAGAGCATATCAAGAGGATGAGGTGACCCCTACTTTCCCTGCAGCAGCATGTAATCAGATGGTTTGCAAAACCCACAGGATTGTAGGGAAGAGAACCCCACTACTTAGGAACAAATAATATCTGGCCCTTTTCCCCTTCTAAAGGATCAATTTTGGTAGCAACGTTACCTGCAAGTGAAGAGTATGGCGGGGAGTTTGCAGGTAGCCCATCTGAGTCCCTGCTGGTTTCATGGCATGGCAAGGTAGGACACGTTATTGAGTCTTCCTTTTAGACCTTATACAACAGTGCTGTTATCTATGCAAATATTATCTCTCTCAACTCAGATATCTCATCTGAGTGTCTGCCTTTTGCTCACCAGTCCCACAGCCTCATCTACTCCACCATGTAGCACAACTGAAAGTGACATCTCACAGAATGAGTTGCAGTGTCCCCAAACGTAAACTGCCTTGTCTCAGAGAATTTACACTTACTGCTTTCACCTGGAACATCTCCCAAATCACCCACCCTTTTTAATTTTCCTAGAAGGCATAGAGAGTATCTCAACATC
>PVJC01039990.1:0-15992 GCA_004026665.1 Murina feae | reverse complement strand
CCCCCGAGGGGTCCCAGACTGCGAGAGGGCACAGGCCGGGCTGAGGGACCTCCCGAGTGCACAGAGCGGCTGCAGGGCGGGACAGCGCAGGACCCAGGACCCGTGATGGGAAACAGGCGGCAGGGTTGGAGGGCACCGGGAAGCGGGTAAGAGGCGGCAAGGGGCCGGCGGCCTGCTTGGTGGGCTTCCCAGGCCCTTTGCGGGGCATCGGGGAGCGGGAAAGCAAGGCTGCAGGGGCCGGGGTCCTGCTTGGCAGCTCCCCAGACCCTTTGGCGGCACCGGGAAGTGGGAAAGGAAGGCAGCAGGGGACGGGTGAGTGGGAAAGAGTTGGCGGCCTGCTTGGCGGCTTCTCAGGTCCCTTCCGAGGATCAGGGAGCAGGAAAAGGCTGGCCTGACCACGAGGCGGGGTTTTCCCTGCTTTCTGGTGGCTGGAGGAAGATGGGCAGTAGGCAAGCTTGGGAGGCAGGCCGCACCCAGCCCTGGTCATGCTCAAAAAAGAGAACAACATGCTGGGGAAGGCAAGAGTCTGAGAGATCAACATAGAGGGGGTGCCTGCTCCAAGCCTCCACGGTGTGCCTGGGGACAGGCCCCCGGCAGGTAGACACACACAGGAGGACTGCTCCGAGCCTCAGATGCGGCTGGGGGCAGGTCCCCAGTGGTGACACACACACACATACACACACATACACACAAAAGGCGCCTGGCAGACTGGGGCCATCATAGGACATCCACTGAGGGGTCCCAGACTGTGAGAGGGCACAGGCCGGGCTGAGGGACTCCCTCCACCCCGAGTGCACAAATTTTTGTGCACCGGGCCCCTAGTATTCTATAAAAGCGGTTTTCAAAAAAAAAGAGAAATTGTTAATTTAAGTACTTGGCGCTGATCATTTCATATTATCCAATAATCTATATATATGAAAGCCTAATATGCTAAGTGTCTGACCCAGTGGTTGACTGACCAGTTGTTATGATGTGCATTGACCACCAGGGGGCAGATGCTCTGACTGGGCAAGATGGGACCAGACACGCCTTAGAGCCCTCCCACAGTCCCTCCCACAGCCTCTCCCTGGCCACCTGCCCCAATAGGCCCTGATCGGGACTGGGTGAGATGGCCCTGATCAGTCCTGATCAGCCTGATCGCCAGCCAGGACAAGGGACCCCACCTGTGCACAAATTTTGTGCACCGGGTTTCTAGTAGAAAATAAGCATCGTTAATGCTCATATGTTCTATGATGAAATCATACCTTTATAGTAGTAAGGATAAATCAAATGTAAATAAAAGATGGCTATACCTATAATAAGTGGTAAATTTAAGTGTAAATAGACAAAATATATCCTATATTTTTAAAAATGTATTTTTATTAATTTCAGAGGAAAGGAGAGGAAGAGAGAGTTAGAAACATCAGTGATGAGAGGGAATAATTGATTCCTACACACAACACACTGGGGATTGAGCCTGCAACCTGGGCATGTGCCCTGACCAGGAATCAAATTGTGAACTCCTGGTTCATAGGTCGATGCTCAACCACTGAGCCACACTGGCTGGGCTATTCATCATTTTTTAAAACATCAATAAGTTTGCCTTATCTCTGCCCCCTTCTCAACAGTAGACATCTAATAAAAATATCCCAACTCATCCACTGGCAACTAGTAACTAAGAAGATTCTCTCTTTAGAATCTAAACTAAGAAACTCAATAATAAAAACCAGTCAGGTAAAAGTAAGCAGTAGAACTAAAAAGTCATTTTAAGTCAGGCCAGGATCAGCATTATGGCAATTACAAAGCCATTTTTCACACTGATATCATGAAGGAAAGAAGGCCATAAGTAGCCAAAGAGTGCAAGTATACTGAAAGCAGCATGATGATAAGGCATGCATACAGAGAAAGTATAGATGAAAAACCAGATATCCCAAAAAAGACAGGGAGTAGCCTAAGATACTGGCTTTCCAATTCTAGGCTTTAAGTGCCCAAGCTATCCTTAGTTTCTCATCTCTGGGTACCTAAACGAGACACCATGTATAATGGATACCTACCGGGCTATACATCACCTCTAGTTCTGGAAACTTCAGCCTACCTCCTACTATCCACATGATTTAACAGGGTTTTCATGTTCATAGAACTCCATCTCCTGACAACAGATTCTCCAGACATAGAAAATTTGATTATGGAATAAGAGTTTTCCACCTAAAATAGGCAATTTTTCTGAAATATAGCAGATACAAATTTGAGAGTTATTGGTAGGTATCTACATTTGAAATGGGGAATACAGAAATGTTCTCTGCAAAAGGAAGGAGGACACTTGCAAATATGCCAAAATTAATTTTTTAAATAAATAAATAAAGGCATAAATAAATAAGGAGGAGAAGACAAAAAGGTCATGTAAAGTGGGAAATAAAAATAAAAGATGGAGAGAACTTACTGGGTTCCCTTCAGATGAACTAATATGTGGTTCATTTCTGAAATACAATAGTATCCCTGGCCTTGCGTACCACAAGAAAACTCTTATTCTCCATATAATTACAGCACCAATGTAAGCACTATTGGATGAGCATGTGACTAGAAAGAAGGCTTAAAAGAATGTTGAGGTCAATATTTTATTTTCATGTAAAATTAAAATGTACATACTGAAATTACACATCATAAAGCATTCCATCAATTCCTAGCAAAATTCCAAGATGCATAATTAGACAGATGGCTCATGAACACCTAGAAAAGGATGTGGCAATCACCAAGAGCCACTTTAAGTTCACTAAGAATAAATTATACCAAATTAATTAAATTATATAGACATAATGAATCTGCATGTCAATGAGGCATTTAATGGTGTGTTCTGTTGATGTCTTTTTGGACAAGATAGATGTGGAGAGGATGTTAGTAAATTATGTGGATATCTGCTAGTTGAACAATTATTCTCAAACCATGATGATTATATGGCTCATTTTTTAACCTGTTGTAAGCCTTATTCACAATTTTAAGTTAAAAAAATGACATAGACATAAAAATATGCATCAATTGGTAGAAATAGCCAAATATTGAAAGACAGAAACATGATGGAAAATCAATTTTTTTTTTCAATTATAAGGGTTGGAACAATGGATCAAATGGGTAAAAAGGAATTCTAGAAGATAAATAGAAAGTCTAGTTCTCCAATTTAATGTCAACCTCACTAATACAGGATGACAGAGACTATAAACAAGAAAGAAATACCCAGGTTCTTTGAGGAATGAGACTATATCTTGCAGTTTCATATTCACAGAACCTAACACAATTCCTAGAACAAAACAGGTGCTAAAATTAAACATTTTTAATTAATGAGAGATTTAATATGAGCCAAAAAATATAGTACACACTTTTATTGCTTTTACACAAAGGCAGTATTAAGCAAGTAAGTCAACAATATTCCTGTACCTTACACTCATAAGAACATATTTAGAGCAGTGTTTACTTGGGAACAATCTATTAAGTGGAACACTAATAAATTGTAGTGATTTCTAAAGAATGTAAATAAGATGGCGACAAAACAGGAATCTATTCTAATAAAAGAGTAATATGCAAATTAACAATTACTCCAAGACATCTAAGCCAAGCCACACCCACTAGCCAATCAGAGCAGCTGTATGCAAATTAACCCAGCCAAGATGGCGGCCAACAGCCACGGAGCTAGAGCAAACAGGAGGCTTCCATTGCACCAGCGATGGAGTTGAAACTGCCTGCCTAGGCTGACCAGGCCTCTGCTCAAAGCAACAATGTTTCAATTATAGAAGCCACAGAGCTGAAGCAAACAGGAGGCTTCATTGCCTGACTAGGCCTCAGCTGAAGGCAACAAAGTTTGTTATAGAAGATAAATAAACCCCAGAAACCTGATTCCAGCCAGCCTGGCTGGGACGTTGGGTTGATGGGAGCTGTGGGCAGCCTGAAAACAGCCCTGAGCCCCTCACCCAGGCTGGCCACACCCTCATGGGGTGAGGGTTCCCACTGGGGGGCTTGGCCAGCCTGAAAATAGTCATCAGCCCCTCACTCAGGCTGCCCAGGCACCCCAGTAGGGACACCCTGAAGGGACTGTGGGCAGCCTGAAAACGGCCCTCAGCCCATCACCCAGGCTGGCAACACCTCAATGGGGTGAGGGTCTCCACTGGGGGGCTTGGCCAGCCTGAAAACAGCCATCAGCCCCTCACTCAGGCTGGCCAGGCACACCAGCAGGTGGACAATCCCTGAGGGGTCCCAGACTGTGAGAGGGCACAGGCCAGGCTGAGGGACCCCTGAGTGCACATGTTTTTGTGCACCAGGCCCCTCGTCTTATATAGTCAGGGTTCCCCAGAGAAACAACCAATAGGAGGTCTACGTCTAAGTCTAGGTCTAGGTCTAGGTCTATGGGTCTGTAGGTCTAGATCTATAGGTCTAGGTCAATAGGTGTGTGTATATATATATTTCTAGCTATAGACATGCAGAAATTGAGAGAGGGGAGCGGGACGAAGGAAGAGAAAAAGAAAGATTGGTTCTCAGCTTATAGATCTGATACAATCCCTATGAAAATACCAGTGTAATTTTTCACATAAGTAGAAAAAATAATCCTAAAATTTATATGGAACCACGAAAGACCCTGAATAGCCACAGCAACCTTGAGAAAGAACAAAGTTGGAAGTATCATACTGCCTAATATCAAACTATATTGCAAGGCCATGATAATCAAAAGAGCATGGTACTGAAATAAAAACATACACATGGATAAATGGGACTTAATAGAGAGTCCAGAAATGAACCCATGACTATATGGTCTATAACAAAGAAGGCTAGAATATACAATGGGTAAAGACAATCTCTTTAATAAATGGTGTTGGGGAACCTGGACAGATACATGTAAAAAATGAAACTAAAACACTTTCTTAGGTCATATACAAAAATAAACTCAAAATAGAGACTTAAATGTAAGAACCAGAACCAGAAAATTCCTAGAAGAAAGTGTAGGCTTTGACATGGCTTCTGGTAATATTTTTTTGGATATATCTTCTTGTGTAAGGGAAACAAAAGAAAAAAATAAACAAATGGTACTATATAAGACTAAAAAGTTTTTGCACAGCAATGGAAACCATCAACAAAATAAAAAGGCAACCTACTGAGTGAAAGAAGATAATTGGCTATAACACATTCAGTGATAAGGGTTAATACCCAAAATATATAAAGAGCTCATCTACCTCAACACCGAGAATGTAAACAGTACAACTGAAAAATGGGCAGACATTTCTCTAAAATGAAGATACAAATAACTAAGATATATGAAAGATGCTCAGTATCACTAATCATCAGAGAAATGCAAATCAAAACCATAATGAGACATCAGCTAACACCTCTCAAAATGACTATCATCAATAAATCAACAAGTATTGGCAAAGATATAGAGAAAAGCGAACCTTTATGCACTATTGATATATTGCAAATTGGTGCAGCCAGCCACTATGGAAAACAGTATAAAGGTTTCTCAAAAAATTAAAAATAGAACTAACTTATGACCCAACAATTCCAATTCTGGGTATTTATCTGAAGAAATGTAAAACACTAATTCAAAAAACTATATGCACTTCTATGTTCATGGCAGCATTAAATACAATAGCCAAGATATGGAAGCAACATAAGTTCCCATTAATAGACAACTGAATAAATATGGGGCAGTACATAGTGTATATTTATTGGAATATTACTCAGCCATAAAAAAAGAATAAAATCTTACCATGTATGGTAACATAGATGAGTCTAGAGGGTAACATGCTAAGTGAAATTCATCAGACAGAGAAATACAAACACCCTAAGATTTATCATATATGTAGAATCTAAAGAACAAAATAAATGAACAAACAAAGCTGAAACAGACTCATTGACCCAGTAGACAAACTGATAGAGGCCAGTTGGGAAAGGGGCTGAGGCTAGGTTTTAAAAAGTGAAGGGATTAAGCACAAATTGGTAGTTACTAAATAGTCACAAGGATGTAAAGTACAGCATAGGAAATATAATTAATAATTCTATCTAATAAAGAGAGAATATGCTAATTGACCCTCACGCCATTGCAAAGATGGTGGCACCCACAGCCAATAAGGAGGTAATATGCTAATTGACTGCACCACCCTCAAAAATGGTGGCACCCACAGCCAATAAGGAGGAAATATGCTAATTGACTGCAACGCCTTCAAAGATGGTGGCATCCATAGCCAATGAGAGAATATGCTTATTGAGTGCCATGCCCTCAAAGATGGCAGTGCCCAAAGCCATAAGATAGCTGGCAGAGGAGGGCAGTTGTGGGCGATCAGGCCATCAGGGGAGGGCAGTTGGGGGCAACTGAGCTGGCATGGGAGGGCAGTTGAGAATGACTGGGCCAGTAGGGAAGGGAAGTTGGGCAATTGGGCTGGCAGGGGAGCAGTTAAGTGTCAATCAAGCTGGCAGGGGAGTGGTTAGGGGGTGATCAGGCTGGCAGGCAGAAGCAGTTAGGTAGGGGCAATCTGGCAGGCAGGCAAGTAAGCAGATTGTGAGAGGGATGTCCAGAAGTCAGACACCCTAAGGGGTCCCAGATTGGAGAGGGTATAGGCTGGGCTGAAGGACACCACCTCCCAGTGCACGAATTTCATGCACTGGGCCTCTAGTATTGTTATAACTATGTATAATGCCAGGTGGATACTAGACTTATCTGTGGTATCACTTCATGAGTTATATAACTATCTAAACTCTCTGTTGTACATCTGAAACTAATATAGTATTAAATGCCCACTGTAAAAAAAATTGATTTATGCAATAATGGAATTATAGATATGAAAAAATATGCAAAGTAGTGTGACAAGCTAGAAACCCAGGGAAGAGCTGATGTAGTTCAAGTCTGATGTCAGTCTGGTGGTGGCAGAATTCCCCCCTTCTTGGGAAAGGTCAGCCTTTTTCTTAAGGCCTCCAACTGATTAGATGAGGCTCACATGCATTAAGGAGGGCAATCTTATTTACTCAAAGATTGATTTAAATGTTACCTATATTTTAAAATATTTTAGAGCAATATTTATATTAGTATTTGACCAAATATTGAATGCCATACTCAAGACAAGTTGACAAAAAATTAATCATCACAACTTGATTGACATACAATAAATAAATTGTTAAGAGGAAGAGAGATATTTAACTTAAAAAAGAGAAAGGTTAGACAGATATGTGGCACCTGTTTTAAAATGTTTCCAATCTATACTAATAAAAGAGAAACATGCAAATTGGTGTAACTCTGCTACACCCAAGCCGCTCCCACCAGCCAATCACAGCAACTATATGCAAATTAACCCAACCAAGATGGCTGCCGGCAGCCACAGAGAGGGAGCAAGCAGGAGGCTAGGTTGCCCTGGCGATGGAGGAAGGCAAGCTTCACGCCTGCCCTGGCTGGCTGTGGCCTCTGCTCAAGGCAACAAAGTTTCAATTATAGAAGATAAATAAATCCCAGATACCTGCTTCCAACCAGCCTCGCTGGGAGCTTGGGTCACTGGGAGCCATGGCCAGTCTTCAAACAGCCATCAGCCCCTCACCCAGGATGGCCACACCTTCATAGGATGAGAGTTTCCTTCTGGGGGGCTTGGCCAGCCTGCAAACAGCCATTAGCCACTCAGCCAGACTGGCCAGGCACTTAGCAGGACCCCTCTCCCTGAAGGGGCTGTGGCCAGCCTGAAAACGGCCCTCAGCCCCTTACCCAGGCTGGCCAGGCACCCCAGCGGGACCCTCACCCTGATCCGGGACACCCTTCAGGGAAAACCGGCCAACCCCCAACCATGTACCAGGACTCTATCCTATATAATAAAAGGGTAAGATGTAAATTGACCCTAACAGCAGAACCACTGGGAATTACTGGTCACTATGACACACACTGACCACCAGGGGGCAGATGCACAATGCAGGAACTGCCCCCTGGTGGTCAGTGCACTCCCACAGGGGGAGCTCTGCTCAGCCACAAGCCAGGCTGAGGGCTGCCAGTATGGCAGTGGTGGTGGGAGCCTATCCTGTATCCTCAGCAACATTAAGGATGTCCGACTGCAGCTTAGGCCTGCTCCCTGCTGGCAAGTGGACATCCCTCGAGGGCTCCTAGCTGCCAGAGTGATGTCTGACTGCCAGCTTAGGCCTGATCCCCCCAGGGAGCAGGCCTAAGCCAGCAGGTGGACATCCCCTAAGGGGTTCCAGACTGCGAGAGGGCACAGGCCTGGCTGAGGGACCCTCCCCACCCCACCACCTGGAGTGCACAAATATTCATACACCGGGCCTCTAGTATTTAAATAAAGAGGGATTACACTCAGCCATTGTAACTCTGAAGTGTTGACTTAAGATGTAGGGTAAAAATTATAAACGAATCTAGAGAATATTTTTAACAACTAAAATATCTAATTTACATAAGGATTGATACACATTAAAGAAAAAAATGTGTCAATGTTGCAATCCTCAAGGAAAGTTACAGTTTTATTGCAAAGACAGAAACACAGATATAAAATAAAGCTAATTCACTCATTGAACAAATATTTATTAATTGCAAGGTACATTTTATACACTTATTTTTATTATAATTTATCAATGTGCCAGGTATTGTTCTATACATTAGCAATACAATAGCAAACCAGAAAATTTCCCTGCCTTCATGAAGCTTATAATTAGTGGAAAAATACAGAAAATAAAATATAGTTGTACCATATAGTGTCAAATGTCAAAAATGATAACTTCCAGGAATTCTGAGGAGTCTGGCTCCTAGTTTAAAATCTATGATTTTTCAGACTCAACAGTAAGCAATTGTGAAGGCTTTGGCAGGCCTTATGGGGAAAGCAGACACAGCTAGTGTACTGTAGTCTGAAGGGAACTGCAGTCAAGGTCTCAGGCTGGCCATGCTCTTATGTACTATATCTGCATAGTCAGCCCAGGCACCTTCATCTCAAGGCTTCTTTATCAGGAGCCTACAGCCCGGCGTTTCTCCAGGCTCCTCTGCTTACCACTCTTTATGTGGGATGGAAGGAAGTAGGAAACTTCAAAGATATGTTTTGCCAGTCTGAATTAGTATTCAGTACTTTCCACTCTTAGCCTTTTTCTCCTTTTCCTCCTTCCCTATCCCTCAGATCCCTAAAACTGCAAGAACCTTTAGGTCAGGGCTGCCCTGGCACAGACAACCTCCATTTCTGTGCTAATCTACCCGACCCTTGATGAGCACTCCTTTCCATGGGCAAATGGGAAAAATGGAACAGGAAGGAGTCCATGCTTTTTCTGGTTTACTTCTGGCTTATGCTGTAACAGTAAGTAATTAAATGTTTGTTACTTTCATTTTGGCTTATTGTCTCACTTGGCTACTCTCACACCTAACAGCTCAGCATTCTCCAGATCATCTGAGCTCCAAAGACAGACTATCTTAATTCTAGTTTCTATAACAGAGTAACATAGACTGGATGGCTTAAACAAATATTTCTGCCAGTTCTGGAGGCTACAATCAAGGGGCCAGCAGAGTCAAGTGCTTGGTAAAGGCCTTCTTCCTGGTTAACAGATGGCCATATTCTAATTGTACCCTATGGCAGAGATAGCAAAATCATTTTTTCTGATAAAGACACTAATCCCATTCATGAGGACGCCACCCTCATGACCAATTTACCTCCCAAAGGCCTAATCACATTGAGGGTTAAGCTTTTAGCGTTTGAGTTTTGGGAGGACACACTTCTTTAACAGAAACAGAATAGAATTTAAAAAGGAAAGTACTCAGGGACAGGGGAAGATGCCATAATGTAAGAAACCTAAGACAGTTTACTTGAGTAAACACCTGAGGGACTGAAGGAAAGCCTCTGAGGATATCTGGAAAAGAGCACTGCAGGCAGGGAAATAGTAAAGACAAAGGCCCTGCTAGACACTGCCCAGATGTGAATATTCAACTATAATGAGATAGAAAAGGGTTTGCTTCCACAACTTTTCCAGGTTAAAGAAGAGCAGAAATACAGAAGACTGTGAGACGTGATGTGGCAGAATAAATACAGATATGCTCTGTAGACTCAAAGCAAGGGATCCCAACAATCATGGAGTCGTCATGATGGACACCTCAGAAGACAGGAAAGCCACTCAGAAACCAGAAGAACAGAAACAAGGCGAAGGGTCAGGAAGTGTTCTGTGATAGAAAATGAAAAGTTAGTGTTCAGGTAGGGGAGTCATGTGCACAACACTAGGGGGCTTCACGTCATAGTCTCGGCATCAGGCAGTGCACAGCTATTAAGCCCAATATGATGACCCTAAAATTAGAGGCTGTGTTTAATGAATAAAATAAGATCACGCTGGCTTTGGGGAACCAAAACATTCCATATAACTAGAGTGTAGAGTGACTTAAGAAATACAATGGCAAAAGCAAGAGGTAAATAAAAATCTATACAATTTTTTTAAAGTCACAGAAATACTTTAAGTAAGAGATTAATATGACCAAAACGCAGATTGTTAGGATGTGATAAGTGATTGTGAGGCAGCAAGAAAAACCGCTTTTGAGACTGTGAGAGGTTTTTTGTTTTTTTTATTCAACTAGTGTCTTGAAAATAGATTTGAGAAAAGCAAATAGAGATAGAAGTATGAGAGGGGTATGGGAAGAGACAGGACAAAAATCTTACATCTACGGATGAAGACAGTGGTGAAGGTAAGGGCACGGGGTGGGAGGGGGAACCAGGTGGAGGGGAGCTATGGGTTTTAAAAAAAGGAACATCTGTAATAATCTGAACAATAAAGATTTTTTAAAAAAAGAAGAAAAAAGAGATAGAAGCAAAAAGGGTTAGGCTCTGATGGAATTTGAATGAGAGTGAGAAAAGTTAACAATAATCCCATTTTGATTTGGATACCTGGAACAATGATGACAACATTGTTGACACAGGGAACAAAACAGGACAACTCAATACTACACACAAGATAATATCCTTAATTTGGACTTTATGTACTTGAAGTACCTGTAGGAGACCCAACTTGAATAATATATAAGATAAAATATTAATAGATATTCCACAAAAGATATATCTGGTTCCTTGACCAGATATACCTGGGAAATACTACATATTTTATCCTGCTCTTGAAGATCAATTCTGTTATTTATTCATTCGACCTATATTTTATATTTCCTACTGTAAGCCATAAACTGTGTCTCATTCTGGGATATAGAAGTGAATAAGATGAACATGATCCTTGCCTTCAAGCAATTTACAATCTATACATTTAGTTATTAAATAAATAACTATTTAAATTATAATTGGAATCCTCCTGTATAATAAAAGGGTAATATGCAAATCTACAGAACAGCGGAATGATCGGTTCTGCTATGATGCACACTGACCACCAGGGGTAGATGCTCAATGCAGGAACTGCCCCCTGGTGGCCAGTAAACTTCTACAGGGCAAGGGCTGCTCAGCCAGAAGCTGGGCTGATGGCTGGAGAGCCTCTTCTGCCTCCCCAGCAACGCCAAGGATGTCCGACCGAAAGCTTAGGCCCACTCCCCACTGGGCTCTCAGGCTGCTAAAGGGCACAGGCCAGTCTGAAGGACCACCCCCACCCAAGTGCACAAAGGTTGTGCACCAGGCCTCTAGTACTTCTATAAATGAGTAGTATAAAGTTCCAGGATTGTCCAAAACAGGGGACCAAATCTAGCCCCATGTTACTCTCACATTAATGTACTAAAATTCTACTACAGTGAAACCTAACGAAATTATTTAAATAAGGATTTCCAAGGGTTGTTAGATTTTTTAAAGCATGGAAGCTGTTTTAGTTCCCTTGTAAATAACCTAGTCTATTTAAGAGTAAACCTTGAAATGAAATGTAGTTTGGAAAACTCTCAGGGAAGTAACAAGGGAAAATGTAACATGGAGTTTGGTCTTCATTGCCAGCATGTAGTTTTCCTTTATCTAAAGAAGAACAACACAACCAAACATTTGGCAGCAGGACACATAAGGCAGTTTGGGGTACAGGAAGTAGAACAGCCTGATTAGTTAAGCAGCAGCCCAGCTAAAACAGTTGGGCACTGAAAGAAAGACTATAAAGAGTTACTTGCATTGAATCACTTGACCACCCAAATTGCTTCCATTTCCTACTTCACACACTAAAAATGATGATATTCATTTTTCTCTTTTTCCCCCATTCTTGAGACACAGCAAGGCTGTCATAGCTGTGTTTAATGAATAAAATAATGAATGAACTCTGATCTCTTTGGTATGTGTAATGAATAAAATAGTATTGGTATTAATAATAAAATAGAGTTATTTAACATTTAACAGGCGCCGATTGAGATTTTATTTCTGATGTCTGGAACTGCGATTTGAGTCATCAAAGGACTTTAAATCAGTTGAATGTTCAGGCTAAATATATTTATATTACATATTTTTCTTTTTTTTGGTTTGATCATGAGTCAGGGATATTGAAGCTAGAAATACGCCCTGGGACTACCCAGGATTTAGAGAGCCCTCTCAAGTCCTCTTCCTCTCCCTGCTGCTCTTATCCTCCTAAACATACTCCATTAAATTTGAAGTCTACATTTTAACAATTTGCATGAGAGCAATTGTAGATACTGACCACTCATGGATTCACTAAATAAACTAGAGTAAATCACTGTTATTAGGAAACATGATTAAAAATAATATTGCATTTAACGGTGTAGGAAGATGTTAAACATATTAAAAGAGCAAACTTACAGTAAGCTCACATTATTGTTTAAAAATGCATCTGTGCAGCTATATAACAAAGTGTTACTTTCTGATAATTAAAAATATTCCCGCCCTGACCAGTTTTGCTCAGTGGATAGAGCATCAGCCTGCGGACTCAAAGGTCCCAGGTTCTATTCCTGTCAAAGGCATGTACCTTGGTTGCGGGCACATCCCCAGTAGGGGGCATGCAGGAGGCAGCTGATCGATTCTTCTCTGTCATGGATGTTTCTATCTCTCTATCCTCTCCCTTCCTCTCTGTAAAAGGTCAATAAAATATATTTTTAAAAAATATTGCCCAGTTTTTCATTCATCTATATTGTCAAATTTTTCTACTTATTATTTTAATAAAAATTTTAAAGTTAAACGCTTCAAAGGCTTTTTGGATAAACATATTTTGAGATTATATATACGAGTTTTTATTAATAATAGCTGTATTGGATTTATAAGTAAGTTTGAGTTTTATTCATCTTTAGCTTTATATTTACAAAAGCTTTTCTGACATTTGATACATATTCTGTTCGATAATCTTTCCATTGTTGCCCCTCCCAATATCTACTTCTATTACTTTCACTATTCACTGGCGAAGAATAAGCCACAATGGCAAACACTCGCTAAGTTTCAGTGATTCATGTAGTTTGTCAAGAATTATCAGCTGCAGGCCATATATTCTGAAAGAAATGGTCTTGGTCAAGGATCTAGGTGAAAAGCCATGAGCAGTGAAGGCCAGTTTATATGTGAATATCAAGCACTTTAAACAGGCTCTTAAAAGGAAAGTTGATGAATAGAGCTTTTTTAAATGATGAATCCTGCCTTTTTTGCCAAACTATACTCTGTACTATGTAATAGTATAATAACTCCCAAATAAAAAAGTTAGACATTGAAGTGCCAACCTGACTTTCACGAATTCTCATAACTTCATAGCACCATTACAAAAAATTTTAATGAACACTATGTACCAACAAGAGAGAAAGAAAGAGTTTTTGTTTTGTGTATAGGGTGGGAGATGGAGTGAAGGATACAATTTTAAAAAGCTATTTTTTCTTTAGAAGTGTTTATAAAATAGAAATGGAAATAGACAGCCAATCATAATACAAAGTGGAATTAATTAACTTAACACTTTGAGGCTGGGTTTTCAGTTACTGGGAAGAAAGTAGGGAAAATATACTGAGTGGCCAGATTATTATGACTAACTGAACTTTGTAGGCAAATTAGCTATAATTTCGCACTGAAGTTGCTAGAGGGCCAGATCATTATAAGTAGGGAAGTAGGCTGTTTACAACAGTAGAATTTTTTTCTGAAGATATGGGTAAACAATGCGATGTCACAGCCTTTGAACGTGGGATATATTTGAATGTGAGTGGCCAGATTATTATTACACCTGACGTCTGTAGGCAAATTAGCCATACATTGCAACATATGGCCTGTTTGAACACCTTTACTGTCTGCAGTTACCAAGATAAAACATCTCCAATTTGCACAGGAACACAAGGATTGGACAGTCGAGCATTGGAAAAAAGTCATGTGGTCCAATGAATCAAGTCTCCAGTTGCATCATACAAATGGCAGAGTAAGAATTTGGCGGAAACAGCATGAAAGCATGTATGCACCCCCACATGCATGAGTACAACCCTTCAAGTTGTGGGGGTGGCAGTGTTATGGTTTGGGGCATGTTTTCCTGGCATAATTTGGGCCCTTGAATTCGTGTGGAACAACATCCTAATAGCACAACATACCTAAGTATCATTGCTGATCAGATTCATCCTATCATGTTGATGGCATAACCCAATGGAGATGGCTTCTTCCAACAAGACAATGCGCCATGCCACAGTGCTCATATTGTGCAGGAGTGGTTTCAAGAACATGAGGGAGACTTTACCTTGCTCAGGTGGCCCCCACAATCACCAGATCTCAATCCAATTGAGCATTAGTGGGACGAAGTTAAAAGAGCCAACAGGCAGCTGGTTCCACAACCATCAAATCTCACAGAACTGGACAGTGCTATTTATCAGGCATGGTGTCAGATTCCTCAAATCACCTTTCAACATCTCATGGAGTCAATGCCAAGAAGAATCACCGCAGTATTGAACCCAAAGGGTGGCCCAACAAGGTACTGCTGGTGTGGTCATAATAACCTGGCCACTCATCATAATATATATCTCACATTCAAAGGCTATTACATCATGATGTTTATCTAAATCTTCAGAAAAATTACTTCTACTGTCGTGGTAAACAACCTGCTTCCCTATTTATAATGGTCTGGCCCTCCAACAAGGATAGCTATAATTTATCGTGAAATTATAGCTAATTTGCCTACAAACATCAGATGGTCATAATAATCTGACCACTCAGTGTTTATTCCAAGTCCAATAGGACCAAAAGTATGTGGGCACAAAAGTACATGCTTTACTTAGAAAAATGGTTAAGGGCTAAAAGTTTAATAAATGAATGCATTGCAGATGTTCTGAATAAGCAGAATGAACTCAGTTGTAGCAGTCTGTGAGGTCATTTTAGGAAATTTGACTATATTCTATAGGCCATGGGAAAACATCTAAATTTTTTATTTAAAAAGTGATATGCCCTCTGCCCTACATCTTAAGAAGTTTAAGAAGGGATGCACTTAAAAAATGGGACAGTGTATTAAAAAATATATATCCAGAGATATCAACTAGAAAACTACTGGAATACTGTGGGTTTGAGATGATGTCACTGCCTGCAGTAGGAGAGGACGCATGAAAATAAATGATAAACTCATGAAGCAGCATTGTGCAGGTAGAACAAACAGAGCATAGTAATTTATCAGTGGCAGTGGTGAGGGTGGTGCAAGGCACAAAGATAACCAAGCCTCCTTTCATGTGTGACTGGGAAGGTGACATACCTGCTCTCCTCGGCTGAGTTTAATTTGGCTTTGAGACACCATGCAAAACCTTGGGAATTAGGTTAGAATTTCAGAAAGAAAAAACAAACAAACAAATAAAAACACAATCAAAATTACCAGTTGTTACCCAGAAGCCAGGGCAGGATATTTTCCGGGGTGGGGGGAGGGGGTGGTGAGGTGGGGAGTGTTAGAGAATAAAAAGACTCAGATGAGAAACATAAGAATAGATTGCATTATAGCATTTATAAAAAGAAGCAGAAATGGTGTTATAGACAAGGAAAGAGAAGAAAGATTATAAACTGAAAAGGACTCACCTTCAAATCAAGAATAAAAATTACAATCTTTTTTGATCAGAATATAAGAAATATGATAAAACTAAGCACAGAACAATATCAGTGAATCAATGGAGCAGAAAGCTAAAAGTTAAG
>PVJC01039989.1:0-15966 GCA_004026665.1 Murina feae | reverse complement strand
CTGGGTGATGGGGCTCCCGGGGCCATGGGGACTCCCAGTCCTGGGGTGATGGGGTTCCCGGGGCCATGGGGCCTCCCAGTCCTGGGGTGATGGGGTTCCCGGGGTGATGGGTATTTTTTCCTGATGCTGGGAAGTGTCCGTTTGCTTCCTCAGAGTGTAAAAGAGGGTTATGTTCTTCTCAGGCTTTAGATGAAGCCACTCTCTCTGAATTAAAGACGGTCCTGAACAGCTTCCTGAGTAAAGGCCAAGTGTTGAAGTTGGAAGTCAAGGTAGGTTGTTGTTCCGTGGGGTTTCCTCGGGCTGTCGCTCGGACAGTGAAACGTCAGGTGTGCTCTGTGCCGATGTGCCAGTTGTGGGACTTCCCTGCCGGCTGACGGGCCTCTTTCTGGGTGGGCTCGCGTCCGTGCAGGCAGCGCGCAGCCTTGGAAGCTCTTGGCGTCGTTCCGTTTGCTTGGTGCGAGTCCGTGTGTTCTCACATGCCCCACCTGTCTCCTCTCCTAGACGGACCCGTCGCTCATGGGTGGGATGACGGTGCGCATTGGAGAGAGGTATGTGGACATGTCTGCGAAAACCAAGATCCAGAAGCTGAGCAAGGCCATGCGAGAGGTGTTCTGAACGCGCGAGGCTTCTGCCGAAGAAAATGTAAAGCTTGGAGCAACAATAAAATGCTTCCTGACAGAATGTGCTGTTCCCTGTTCTTCAAGTGGAAACACCAGAGCCTTTTATAGGAGAGGCCCGGTGGGGTCCAGGCCTGGCTGGCGATGAGGGCCAATCAGGTTCCCCGCCTCCCAGCCACCCGCCTCCTCCTCCCCTCACTTCCTCAGTGCCTGGCCATAGCTGCTGGTCCCCGGCATGTTCCACGCTGTCCCCTGATGGTCGGCACACACTGGTGAGCGATCGGACGCCCCAGGGGAAAGTCCGCATGTTAGCCTTGTATTACATAGCACTGTTCGTGCAGTGTCTCCTCGCGTAAAGACTAAAGGCCCTTTGGCTAGAGAACCTAGTGTGTGTGGATTATTAGGGATCTAAGGAGCTTGTGTCCGTTAGGAAAAATAGTTCCCTTGTTGAGCCTCATTTTATGCCTGGCTCCCTACACCTCAGCCAGGGCGGGGCTGGGCCTGGGGCGGTAGGGTGCCTGCGAACCAGGCTGCTGGCGGTCTTGGAGTTTCCGCTTTTAGTGCCCGTCTCAAACAAGGACCCTGAAAGCAGTTCTCTGGGCCAGACGTGGGCAGTTGCCCCTCCCTCTCCTGCCTCCCAGTGCCAGGATCCACCCCATCACTGGCCTAAGGGTTGGGTCTCCTGAGTGGTGGGTGGTGCTCACCCAATTATTCCTGTGTGTGTGTGTGTGTGTGTAACTGGCTGCTATAATAAAAGCATAATACGCTAATTAGACCAGTCATCCTTCTGGTAAAGCCAGGGCTGTGCGGGAAGCCGGGGTCCCGGGTGCCGGAGGGAAGCTGGTGCCTGCCGGCAGCCGGGGGAAGAAAGGTCTACTCTTGCATGCATTTCGTGCTTCGGGCCTCGAATACATACATAAGGTGTGTGTGTGTTTAGTGATTTTTTTTCTTAATCCTCACCTGTGGCTATTTTTTCCATTGTGAGTAGAAGGGAGGGGGAGAGAGAAACATCAGTGTGAGAGACATTGGTTGCTGCCTGCATGCGCCCCGACCAAGGCCAGACATTGAGCCTGCAACAAGGGACGTGCCCTTGACCAGAATCGAGCCAGCGACCCTTCAGCCCATGGACCAATGATCTAGCCACTGAGCAGAACTGGCTAGGGCTGTTTCTATCGAGAGAGCATCAATCAGTTGCCTCCTGCATGCACCAACAGGAGCAGACCCCCAACCAGGCACGTGCCCTGACCAGGAATTACGTCCGCGACCTTTCGGTGTACGGGGCGACGCTCCACCAGCTGAGTCACACGAGCCAGGGCCCATCCCGTCACCCGACGGCCCGCCCTGCCCTGTGCACCTGCACCCGGTGTGAGCCCAGGGTGGCCTGCGCTCTTGCCCTGGGTGGTGTCTCAGCATCAAGGCAGCCATGCTTCCTGTAGCAGCTCTGGCAGATTTTGGCAAAACGGAGTCTCCACTCCATCAGGCGTTCAGGGGGCAGGGGCAGAAATGCTCAGCAAGAGGAGACAGCAGAACAGGTTTCTCACCTGCTATCCCCTCCCCCCATGACTTGAGTGTCAGCCCAGACAGGAGACAGGACTCCCAGGGGACGGCCCATTGGGCCCGCCAGTCAAGGTCTCCAGCCAATCAGCAGGCCGGGAGCCAACGTGGAGGTGAAGCTTCCGCCTCTGGTCATCTTACCCTGAAGTGGCCTGGGAACAGCATGTTCAGCCGGGCGCCCGCGAGTTCTCAGGACATCACTGCCTGACGAGTCAGGGGCACTGGCCCCCTTTCCCTTAGACTCAGATTTTAAAATGAAACAGCCAACACCACGACGAGAGCTGTCGGTGTAAACGAATCCACATTATACCCTTCTATCAGATTGGCAAAAAGTCTATGTTTTGTTGTGCCGCAGAAGTTATGACCAACAAAACGAACAAGGGCGAACGCCTGTGCTCAGAAACGGCCTGGCCCAGGAGTGACCATGCCTGCGCTCAGAGGAGGCCACTGCGGAGGTGGGACCCCTGGAGAGGAACCTGGTGGGGAGGCAGAGCCCCCACAAAATCCACTCCACACAGGCTTCCTCTCTCCAGCCGGGCCACAAGCTCCACCGTCCAGAAAGTTCCGATAGTCGGGTGGCACACCGCCCGGCGAGGCCCAGGACACAGGCCGTGTCTGCTCCCCGACGGATACAGGTGAGGCTGAAGCCAGTGACTCGGGCTGTGCAAGCTGCTCCGACTGCAAAGCGCCCCACGGGAGCCGGGGTCCCCACGGGTCATGGACGCACAACGCCCCCTTCCAGAGGCTCATGCAGGCCTCGCGCTAGGACGCTCATAAGTACCAGCTACCGGCTCCGTGGCCTCGCACCCTCTGGGCACCGGACCCCAGGACCAGGGACTGAACCACCTGGCGCATCATCACTGGACAGAGCGCACCCAGTCTTGCTGCAAAGTCTCGCCCTCGAGGGCTTGCCAGGACTCCGGCCCTCAGCCTACAGGGAAGCCCCTCCCACAAAGCGCCCTCAGCCCTGCGTGACGCCCCCGTGGGTGCTCTGCAGCCACAGACCTCTCACCCACGCCCCCGGCAGCCTGCGCCCGGGCAGACACCGGCCCCTCTGCAGCCCAGGAAGATGGGGCAGGACTCTGTGCTCACCCCGCTGGTGGGTCAGCCGGGCCTTTCATTCCCCTTTTCCTGCTGGTGCCACCCTGTCCCCCACCACACCTGGCACCTCAGCTGGAGCTGCCGGACAAAGTTATTCTTAGCCGATTCCCTGGGCCTCCTCCACGTGCCCCAACTGCCCCGCCCACCCACTCGCCCAGCCAGCTGTCCCACAGCCCCCCCTGGTGGCCTCCAGAGAATAGCGGACGGCCGCCCGCCGCCTCCAGAGCCCCCTGGTGGGCAGGGCCGCCTCTGCAGCTCAGCTGGGCAGGTCCTTGGGCCCCGCCGCCTCTGCCCCAGCAGGGACCAGCGTGCCCCCACCTGGCACCGCATTGCCTCCTTGCTGTCGCTTTGGCCGAAACCCTGGCTTCCTCGCAAACAGCTACACAATCTCCTAAGGTGACACCGGAGGCAGGCACCACGTTGGGGCCTCTGGATACTGTCCAGGGAGCTGGGAGTCCCCTGGGTGCTGCTTGGCCCCAATTCAGACCCCCCTCCTCCTTCTCCCCCCCCCCCCCCCCCCCCCCCCCCCCCCCCCCCCGTCCACTCAGTGAGATAGGGCCACCCAGGGACAGACACCGTGCCCAGCCTCCTGGCGGTACCTGATCGGAGAGCGGAGTCCCAGCCGGTGGGAGGAGGGGAAGGGACCGAGAGCGGATGCGTGGCTCCCGGACTGGCCTGGAGCACGGCCTCCTGGTGGCCCTGGCCCACAGGCTGGACGCAGGGGAGCCTCGCTCCAAGGGAAAGGCCAGGTGATTCACAAACCAGGCTGCTCACAGGAGGCAGAAGGAAACCTCTCGTTGAAGCCACGGGCCTTCAGCCTCCAAGTCTTGGCAGCTGAGCCTGTTTCTGACCAACATCCTGATGCCCACACGCACCTGCGCCCACCCAGCTCCCCTGCTGTTGGGAGGCCCGCGCCACACTCGCGGCGTCACAGCAAATCTCGCGATCACAGACCCACGCCCCCCCCCCCGCCGGGGAGGGGGGACAGTCATCTGCGGGAGAGCCTCTTACCACCCAATCCTTCAGAATCACAGGGGCCTCCTGTGCTGACGCCCATGGACGTGGGGGGAATGAGCAAATGCGTCACACAGCGGCCCCGTGGCCATCGACAGCAAGCCCGAGGTCTGTGGGGGGACGTTCCTCGCAGCCCTTTTCACCCACTTAAACATGCACCGTTCAGGGTAAGCCAGGGAACCAGGGTGCACTCAGACAATGGGGTACCCTGCAGTCCCCACATTTATTAATATTCTGCCCGGCCGCATGGCTCAGGGGTTGAGCATCAGCCTACAAACCAGGAGGTCACAGTTCACTTCCGGGTCCGGGCACAGGCCTGGGTTGAAGGCTTGATTCCCAGTGGGGGGTGTGCAGGAGGCAGCTGATCAATAATTCTCTCTCATCATGGATGTTTCGTCTTCTCCCTTCCTCTCTGAAATCAATAAAAATATATTTTAAAAATATATATTCTTCAACATATATATCTATTCTATATATCTACATATATGTCAATATATGCATGCATATATACATATATGTATATAGAAAGAAATCTGACTTAAAGCATTCAAAATATAAGTGGGATGATTTATGTAAATTATGTTATTGAACTGTGCCTGTACATGAGAAGAGCTTGGTGCATATTAGCAATTAAATAATACAAGAGAATCTGGAATGCGCACATACACAGACACACACATGCACAGGCACACACTAGCACAGGCACACACACAAAGTACACACACAAACACACGCACACAGGCACACACAAGCACATGCACATGCACACAGAAGAATTCCAGGAAAGATGCCACAGAATGGAACGTTTATTTCCGAGTGGGAGAATTTCTCCATTAAAGTGGTTTCGTTTTCTTTGTGTTTTCCTGTGCTTGCTGAATTTTCTGCATTAACAAGTATGACTTCTGTAACTAGAGGAAAGATAATGAATGTCCTAGAATAAAATGGTGTTGATTATGTTGGCAACTAGTTTTGCTTAAATAGGTATTATTCACCGGTTTTACGCCAGCAATTCCTCATCCCAGCGAGTTGGGACGGGACCTTGTCAGTTTCGGAGAAAGCTGGGTACAGTTTCTTTGTTTTTAATGACATTTATTTTTTAAAACTTCAAATAACCACCAAGGAAAGGGCATCTGATGTTTATGCTTTTCAAAAATAGGGCCCGCTGGTTTAGAGTCCAAGTCGTGCTGTTGGGGGTCCATTTTTAAAATGCGCTCTAACCATCAGCGACTGTCCGGGCCACACGCAGGACTGAAGGCCTGGTCGCGTTTAGATAAACCCGCGATGAAACAGGAAGAATTACCTTGAAACCGGGACAGAGAAAGCGCGATCACTCGGCCGTGGGAACTGAGGTGGCGGCTTCAGGCGGGTTTGCTGTCGCCTGAGAGTTAACAGGGAAGGGTGAGGGTGTTTGAATGGACAGCCTCCTGGTGGGCAGCCAGGTCGCCCTGAGTGTCTGTGGGACCATCCGCTTCCATCCCCCCCATTTCTCCTGCTGCCCACACGGACCCCTCAGGGTCTCAGAGTACATGGGACCAGGACTCGCGTCCGCTTCGTGCTAAGGTTTGTCTGAAGGAGGGAAGGCACGGTTGAGGGGGGTTGGTTGGTATTTTAGGGTCATGTTTACATAACTTTCCTGCCACCACCACAGCCTTATCTGCCGGCTCGGAAAGGGGGTGGGACAGAAAGAACCCAAAGAGCCCACGCGCGGCTGGCTTTTCTCGCTTTATTCAGGGCTGTGTGACTCGAGCAGTCAGCCACCGGCCACGGGAGGGGCCAGCTCTTCCTCCTTGAAGATACACAGGAAGAGCGCACATCAGGTCACCAGTGGCTTAAAGAAGGAAAACAACACCGTCACCGCCATCTGCGGCGGTGAGAGTCCACAGCTTGTGCATCATAAGGTGCCAGAGAAACACAAACAGCAAAATGAACCGCACCTCCTTGTAAACCGCAAAAAAAGAAGCCCGCCCCGTCCGACTTGAGACCAACACATCGTTTACCGCAGAGCCCGTGACTTTTAGACCAGTGCCCTTCCCGCTCACGATGGAGTCCCCCCCGTGGAAAACCAGACGTAGAGTACAGTCAGCAGGACATCCCCGGGCGCTGTGCCCCGGCAGGGCTCTGAGGGGCGCGTGGCCAGTGGCCCTGGGACTGTCTGTCACCGGAAACACAAGGACTCGGTCGGGGTGGAGACTGTCTTTTCCTAACGGGGTGGAGCCCGCTTCCGCTGGCGTGGCTGGCCCCCGGACTTTCTGGAACAAAGTTGCTGCCCGGCCTGGAGGGCAGGGACTAAGGAAGGGCCTGGGCCTGCCCCAGGCGGAGGCCCCCGAGTGCCCTGGTGGCGGCCACAGACGGACACGGGCTGCGCACAAGCTCTGAACAGTTCCGCCTCCAGGCATCAGATCCGCGGCATCCACCGGGGCAGCTCCTCAAGGCGCCTGCAGGTGATTCCAGGAAGCTTCTGGAAATCGCAGCCCCACCCCCTCGAGTCCAGGAAGCCACCAGGACTCCAGCGTTGGGCCGTTTCAGCCCACTGAAGAGTGACCTGCTCTGGTGGCTGCATGTGGCGTGTGGAAAAGAATGTTGAAAACCTAAAACTCACGCTCCCTGGGCGTCAAGCCATGCAGGGGCCCTACCCTTTCCACAGTGACCCATCCACACACACCGGCCCGGCTGGCCTCACCCCCATCACACCAGGCCCGGCTGGCTTCACCCCACCTCACCAGGCCCGGCTGGCTTCACCCCTGTCACACCAGGCCCGGCTGGCTTCACCCCACCTCACCAGGCCCGGCTGGCTTCACCCCTGTCACACCAGGCCCGGCTGGCTTCACCCCACCTCACCAGGCCCGGCTGGCTTCACCCCTGTCACACCAGGCCCGGCTGGCTTCACCTCTTAGCTTCCCCCGTCACACCAGGCCGTTAGCTTCACCAAGGCATCCTCTCCCGCCTGCTGGGTGAGGCTCAGCCCCTGGGTGGCCACCACCTGAAATGACTCCTGAGTGTATCTGTCAGGGATTTAGATGTTGAGTTTCTTGGGGGGCTCCTCCCTTGGACACCCCTGATGGCACATAGACGAGGTCTGTGCCCCAGGCAGCCTGCACTTCTGACCTCCTCCTGGCTGGGGAGGGGAGGAGCCTCTTACCTGGGTCTCTGTCAGGGGCGTGGGCACCAGAGCTGCTCTGTGAGGCCAGGAGCAGCTTCACCAAAACCCAAGCGTCCCCCTCCACCCCCCGCTGTGCAGCAGGGCAGGCGGGAAGACGCCAGGAACCCCCACATGCAGACACCAATGGGTACACTGCTCCTCCAGGAGGGAGTGGCCCGGAAGTCAGATTAGCCACGTGATCTGAGCAAGCGTTTTCTACTCCTGGGATAGGTTTAACACTCTCCTATAGTTTTATACACTTAAGTTAGATACCTAAAATACTCTCATATACACTCAGAAAAATAATCTCTCGGTGAAAAAGCACACGTAACCATAACAAGTTAAACATCTTTGACTACAGAATCCGTTAGCTTCTGCAACACGTGACGCATGGCCTCCTACACACCACACACACATTTAGCCGTGGACAGTCCACAGGCACACAGCAGGGACGCGGGAGACACACGGAAAGAGCAGGCTTCTCAGGTCGTGGGGGGCCCTCCGCACTTTCCCCGGCTGCAGACCACACGGCACACAGGGAACCGGGAGTGGGGTCCGATGATCACACACAGAACGGTTCTGGCACACGTTTCTCATGTGCACACATATGCTTACGCAATGCTGACCACCCGTGCACGCGAGGGCCGAAGCCCCTGCAGCTGAGGCAACACGCCCGAACCACGTGAATGCCAGCTTCCCTGTCCACGCAGGTCGGGGAGGGCAGCGAGGGGCAGCCCACAGCTGGCCAGGCGCCGAGGACACGCCCCGAGGCTGGTTTCAGTCCCAAGACGTGTGGGCTCTTGGCAATGTATGTTCCAGATGCTCGTGTACGAATAACTATCACGCCCCAGGTCCGCGGGCACGTCTACCTCCTGACAGCCAGGCCTCAGCTGAGCACGTCGGAAGGACGTTCCTGATAAAGCATTCACGGAAACGGCCACTCACGGAGACGGACATTCGTTAAACGCCCAGGAAGACGCTTCCACTCGCCGGGAAGCCGCCTGGAAACAAGGCCGTACTTGCTCCTTTGTTCAAAGGGACGCCAATCCAGGAGACGAGCCCGCCGTTTCTGTCCGGCCGTCCTGTCGGCGTTTTCCCTTCACGAGCTTTATAATCCCAGACAGAGCGAGGGAGGCACGGAGAGGGGTTATTGCTGCGCGTGTAGAATGAGACCCGGTGCGCGGGCGAGCGGGCCGGCCCGGCTGTGGCTGTGGAGTGTCCGGCCAGGGGAGCCGCTCGCGAGAGCAGCAAGCCCGCAGCAGGACCGACGCCGACTCTCCGCCCCGAGGGCTGGGGCTCCCGAACGTGGGGCTCCCCGCCCGGGGGCTCTGCCCTCCCTCCTGACATCACCCTCCTCCAAGGCCAGAGGTGGGATCCGTGAGAGAGGCCAGCTGGGGGGGGTCCCTGCCGCTCAGACGCAGGTGCCCCCCGACACCTGGGTCCGTCCAGCCCAGCAGACGGGAAGCTGGCTCCATGCACGGCCTCTCCCCCCGGAGCTGCGATGGAGGAGCAGCGTCCAGCCCTGGGCAGGGGCGCTGAGCACTCCCACCCGTCCCCGACGGTCAGTCACCTTGCAGACGAGGTTCGGGGAGCCGCTCTGTCCTGCCAGGAAAGGGGAAGATGCCCCTGCGATGACTCAAGACCAGAAGGAAGGGTTTTCTTTCCAATTTCATCTCCTGGTCAAAGCTCATAGGCCTCTTGGTGCCTCATGGCGCCCCTGGCCCAGAGCCCCATGGCAGGGCCTCCCTCTCGGGCCCCGGGTACATCTGCCAACAGGGGGCCTGGCTCGGTCCTGCCGGCAGTGCAGGCCAAGCGTGCTGTTACCCGCCCCGCTGCTCACACCTGCCCGAGACTCCCAGCCAGGACCCGCCTGGAGCCTCCCCCAGGACCCCTGAAAGCACAGTGTGGCCAGGGCCGCGGGCTGTGCTTAGAGGGGCCAACACTCAGTTTAACTCCCTGCTGTCGCCGCCTCAAAATTCTTAATAATTGTGAACAGGAGCCTCACATTTTCATGTTGTGCTCGGCCCACAGATCCTGAATGACAATGGGAGGGTCAGACCAACCTGCTTCCCTGCTCAAGACAATCACCCATTTCTTCCCTGTGGCCCGTGCATGCACGCACACATATGCACATGCACACACACATAACACACACGCACATGCACACGCATAACACACATGCACACACATAACACACATGCACACACATGCACACATGGGTGTCTGCATCCCCCCAACAGCCCTGCATGTCCAAGCCTCCAACAGAGACCGTCAGTCACGCAGTGTACAGGGGGGGTCCTGCCTGGGGAGCAGAGCTACCCCCAGCCAGCCAGAGGCCAGCCCTGCTGTGGACAACACCACCTGAACATGAGGCCCCTGCACCTGACCTCAGGGGCTCTGGTCAATCAGATGCAGAGACGTGAGGAAGGATAAGGACCCGCACAGCTCCAGCCCCAACAGCAGGGAGAGGCTCCATGGCCTGGGCACCCCCGGGAGGGCGGGGGTCAAACCCTAACTCCTGCCCCCGCACTCCATCAGCCTCAGCCTCAGCAGGCGGGTCCTGCGTTCACACAAGCACACGCCCTGGGGCTGCGGGAGGCGGAGCCAGCACCTGGGATCCGCCTGTGGGACCCACAAGCTTCCAGAGGGAGATCGCCCTCCTCCCCTCACCCCCACCCCCCGCCCTCCTCCCCCCATTCCCACCCCCCATGGCGGTGGCGGGTAGAAGGGTTGGGCCGGCCCCTCACCCTTTCTCTGGGTCCTGGGTCACCCTCTTTGCCCTGCACCCCATTTTGTTTAGACACAGAAAAGGGAGGACGTGAGGGATTGGGCAGAAAAGGAAAGGAACACAGCTTTGGAAACAGCCGCATTGGAATGTTCGTTTTTTGATGATAAAAGTACAAAACCAGGGTTCCTAGAAGGAGAAAAGTAGGCATTTCTGCCACCACAGGAAGAAACCCTGGCTCCTGGCTGGTGCTCGGTGAAGCCAGAGGCACGCCCCATTCGCTGGTGGCCCTGAATGTTCCCGCCGCCAGGCAGCCGGACACAGGCGGGTAGAGGCAGCCCAACAGAATCCCGTTAAAAACGCCCACCAAGCCCCGGCGACGGCGGGGGCACATGTGCCCGGACATGCGGGCCACGGAAACAATCCTCTGGAGGGGAGGAGGGTGCCACTTAAAGGACTTAAAGGTAGGTCCACATTAGGCTGCCAGGGCCGCAGACTGGAGCTCCCCACCTCCCTGCCCTGGGCGGGGCCCGGCCCGGCCGGGACTCCCTGATGACTGTGAACGGACCAAGCAGAGCTGAGAGGTGGAACCCAGGGCTGAGACTGTCCACGTGTTGGCATCGACGGTCCCAAGACGGGGAGGCTGGGTGCCCCCTGACTCCGGTGGGGATGTTTCCATGACCACCGGGGACAGATTCCAACTCCTGGGAGATCAGGGTGGGCCTGGTCCTGGCACAGTGCAGGGGGAGGAAGTGGGTGTTCTAGAGCTTTCCTCTATTTAATTTTTTAAATATTTTTATTGATTTCAGAGAGGAAGAGAGAAGTGGAAACATCAATGATGAGAGAGAATCATGGATCGGCTGCCTCCTGCACACCCCCCAATGGGGATCGAGCCCACAACCCTGGCCTGTGCCCTGATGGGGAATCGAACCGTGACCTCCTGGTTCATAGGTCGACGCTCAACCATTGGGTCTTGCTGGCCGGACTAGAACTTTCCTCTACTTACACACCAGGGAGGGCCCCACACAACACGCTGGGATGGAGCTGGGGCAGCTGAGTGAGAAGCCCGCAGGCATTTCAGCTCCTGGGGCTCAGGGAGGAGGTGCTGCTGGACCAAATTCCTCTCAGGGACCAGGGACCCCAGCTGACTCTGCCCAAGGTCACCCGGCTCGCCTGTGCTCTGGGCCCCACTCTGGGCGGAGGCCGAGGAGAAGTGGACCGACCCCCTACCGAGTCTGATGACCCTGCCAGCTCTGTGCACAGTTTCAAAGCTCATTCCAACCCCAACGAGAAGGGAGCAGAAAATCAAAAAATAAAATAAGACAGGATAGAAAGGAAGGAAAAGCCTAAACACTTACTTGCTGTTTCCACTGGGAATTCCTAAAATAGCTACTCGCCCAAACTTTCTTCTTAAGAATCAAAAAGGCCCAACCAGCCCTCGCCAGTTTCGCTCAGTGGAGAGAGCATCAGCCTGTGGACTGAAGGGGCCCGGGTTCGATTCCCTGTCAGGGCACAGGCCCAGGTTGTAGGCTTGATCCCCAGTTGGGTGCAGGAGGCAGCCAATCAATGATTCATCTCATCATTGATGTTTCTATTTTTCTCTCCTCTCTCCCTGCCTCTCTGGAATCAATTTAAAAAAATATATTAAGAGGGAAAAAAGAAGGCCCCGACAATCAGAAGAAAAGGTTTGGAGTCGAGAGAGGTCTTCCCTCCTCACGCGGCATTGGCAGCTCCAAAACATGCCCACAGTCTCCACACCCAACTGCAACCAGCACCTGTGCATGCCCGCTGCTCAGCCCTCGGGTCCCGGGGGGCAGGGCTCTGTGCTCCCCTGCCAGCTCCTGGGCAGACAGACGGCGACCTCAATCATCCCTCCCAGGTGGCTCCAGCCCCATCCTCCGACCCCACGCCCTCCGAGGGCACCTGGGTACCAGGTCACGAAGATGAGACACGGGTAGGTGGTCCGCTTACCACCCCTGAGGTAAACCAGCATGAACTTCAGCGCCGCCCAACCAGAGGACGCCAGGTGCTCTGCCCGCGCTGGGAACGCCGCCCTGTTCCCGCGCTGCTCCTCCCTGCCCTCCGTGCGCCGCTGAGAAGCTGGCCCCAGGGCCAGAACCAGGCGATTGGGGGGTGGGGAGGGGAAGGGCAGGGCAGAGGCAGGAGCAGGGAGCCGGGGCATAGGAGCTAATTGGCGAGGGACAGTGCGTCTGTGCAACCTCACCCGAAAGGCAGGCGGGAAGAAACGGGCCAGAGTCGGGGGCTCCACGCCCGCCCCCCACGCGCCTCTCCCCTTGACATGCGCCACGAGTCACAGCGGGCTGCGGGCCAGCCACACTCACCCTGAAGGACAAGGACAACCAGAATGGGTCACAGTACAGACCCCAGCACTGAGCCCGGCCCCTGTCCCAGGTCTGCCCCGGAGGCCAGCGCACGGATGCCCAGGACAGTCACCTGGGAAACTCAGGTGACATTAACTCCCACCCGGGACTCTGCGGGCGGGCGGCCTCGTGGACCAACCTACAGGGCAGGGTGACAGGACATTTGTCGTTGCGCACACACATCCTTCTACACCGGAGGGATGTCCAACGCGGACGCACAGACAGCCAGTGAGGAGAGGAAGGACAGCAGGGCGGGCTGGGCACGGCGGCCCCGTCCACCGCTCACAGCCATGAGGGCTCTCCTGCCCTCGCAACGCATCCCCCAGGTGCCCCGGGCGCCGGCCTGGCTCCCGACACAGGGAGCACGAGCTCCACGCCAACTGGTGGGTTTAATCCAAAGCCGCTTCTGCACAGCCTCACAGGACAGGCGCCCACGGGCGGCGCCGTGTTCTCCCCTGAGACGTGGCAAACGCAGATGCTGTGGGAAACCCGGTCGAGACTGCAGTCGAGGGGAACGTTTCCAACCAGAGGAACATCTGCTTGTTTAAAAGAACACGTCTGTCTGCGGTTCTCGATACAAAAGTCTACACTATCTCCAACAAATAAATAAGAAAATGGGTTGTGTTGCAATGTAAACATGGTGCCCTTCCAACACGCACACACACACACACACACCTTAAAAACCGCGTGCACTATGCAGGGCTCTCAGGGACAGGGGTGACACAGCGGATCCCAGGGGCGGGGACCCCGCGCAGAGCCGCAGAGCCGCTGCCATCCCCAAGACAGCACCACAGCCCTAACCAACGAGAGACTCCGCCGGCCGGGGAGCTGACTCCAGGACCCAGAGAACTTCTCGTGTCCAAAACGAACTGGGATTCTGAGAACAGCAATCCGCGGACCAAGCAGGACCCACACGTGTCCTGAGCAAACCAAGTTGTTATCTCATCAAATGAAAAGGCGGTGCAAGGCTGACTCAAACCGGCCAACAGGGATGCAGAGGAAATGACCCAGGTCCAATCTAGGCTGACTGCATCCTGCCCCCTGGGCAACCAAAGCCTGGCCCTTCCAGCTCCTGGCATTTAAGGGGGAAAATCACAGAATCCCAACCGAACAGCTTGGCGCAGGGTCGTGCGTCCCGCCTGGCAGGGAGCACAGGGTTCTGTCGCTGAGAGGCCGGCTGCGGGCTGCAGAGAGCGGACAGGCTTCCCCCCTCCTCCCCGGACAGGGCTGAGTGCTCCCACGTCGGACCCTGCCCACGATGCACCCTTCACAGCTGTCCACCCCTCCCGGCTCTCCCTCTCCTTTCCAGCGGGGGTGCCTCCTGGGGAAACTTCAGCTCCTGCAACCCCCTCAGCAGTCAGGGCCGGGTATGGAGCAGGAGCAGCTCGGAGCTGGCCACCGGACCCCAGCGAATGGGGCGAGGAGGGGGATGCCAGCCGTTCCTCCACCTGCCACCATACAGCCCCAGGGCATAGCCGCAGGTAACAAGCTTCCTCCACCATCTCCCACACCTGCTGGGAGGCACCGAGCACAGCCAGAGAGCATGTCCACTGACCATCAGTACGAGACCTGGGGGTCAGGAGGCGCCCCCCGCCCCCCGCCCACTGGGATGATGGCAGGAGGCCTTCGCCCCAGCTCCCCGGGAGCCAGGCAGCGTGTCAGACGAGACCCGGAGGGGAATGAGGTTCTAGACAGCGGCCGGGCCACCGTCACCTTTTCTAAACAACCAGGGTCCGGCCCCGGGGCCGACGGGCGGGCAGAGGGAAGAGACAGGAGGGGACGTGAGTTCCCCAAAACTGCAGACACCGCCAGTGACTCCACGGTGGCCGGCCTGCCGCGGCCCGGCACAGGCTCCCCCAGCGGCGGGCAGCGGGGTGAGGACAGAGGGAAACAGAGTTTTGGTCCATAAAATGGGAGGTTGCTTGGGGGAGAGGATTGTCGAGAATTACTCCTACATCACTAAGGGCCTTTCTGCACCGTCCTGTGGCCCGTGGCTGCCCCGCACGCTGGTCTTAGGAGAGCAGCACCGTCCCGGGGGCATTGGCTGCCGGCTGGACCCTGGCACAGCCTGGCCACTCCCTAGGGCTCGTCGAAGAGCTGGAGGTCCAGACGGACCACAATCTCCCCCGTGGGCACTTCGTGCAGCAGGAGGCACTTGGTCACAGGGCCCTTGGAACCCTGGTCCCTCTTGATGTCGGCCACGCGGATCTCCGTCCGACCCAGGAAATCTGAAAGGAGAGCGAACAGGCTGCTCAGGGAGGGCTCCTCCTCATCCAGGCACGGACCTGGCATGTGGGGCTTCCCTCGATCGCCCTCCTCTCCTCCTGTGAACAGGAAGCGAGGTTGGCGTGCGGGAGTCCACGGCTCCGTGGCACATGGGGCAAGAAGCAGAGAAGGAGGGGGCATGGAGAAGTGTCCAGAAGGAGAGAGATGCAGACTCGGCCCCACCCCCAGGCCTCCCTCGGGCTGCAGCTGCCCGGGAGGCCCCGCAAACACAGGGGTCTCGGGAGCCGCCCCACCTGCCATGCCCGTGACGAGCACATCTGGGACAAAGCTGGGCAGTCGCTCCCCCAGGGCGGGCACAGGGCACGCTCTGCCCGTCAAACACGAGAATGGCCACGACCATTTAAAACCTGTCAAGTGCTATGAGACACATGATGGTGCCACAGGCCTCGGACCAGCAGCTCCTTCCCCGGCATTTGGCAGCTACTGGCTGTGATCACCTAGGACCCAGGCTCTCAGCACAAGGCTCCTGTGAAGACCTGGAAGCTTGCCTGGTGGACAGACACGGGCTGATGCCCCTCCACCCCTGCCCTGTGCAATTCACGGGAATAACCTCTGATGCAAAGACAACACCAGGACGGTCCAGCCAGTGGCTCAGTGGTTGGGTATCGGCCTTTGAACCAGGTCACAGTTCAGTTCGATTCCTGGTCAAGGGCACAGGCCTGGGTTTTGGGCTTGATCCCGGGTGTGGGGCGTGCAGGAGGTGGCCGGCCAATCGATGGTTCTCTCTCATCATTGATGTTTCTCTCTCTCTCTCCCTCTTTCTCTGAAATCAATAAAACGTATATATTTTTAAGTATAAAATGTTTAAAAGAGAAACAATGCCAGGAGGTTCAGCACACACCTAGTGTGGGAGTCGCTGTGTCCTGATATTTCTGTTCAGGAAGAAACCCAGTGCAGCCTCAAAGCTTCACATGTCAGAGTGAGGGCCGGCAGGGGGGCCCCACGAAGGCCCAGACGGAGGCGCCTGCGCTGCCACGGGGCCGCCCTCAGCAGTCCCCGGCAGCCACGGACCCTCCGTGAGACACTTCAACTGGAAGGGCAGCCTGAGCCTGGCCCAGGTCACTACTGACCAAACCCGTTCTTTCCAGGCTCAGAGCAGACATGGAACAGGGGGAGCGGAGCAGACATGGAACAGGGGGGAGGGGAGCA
>PVJC01039988.1:0-16004 GCA_004026665.1 Murina feae | reverse complement strand
AGAGGGAGAAAGAGAAAGGCAGACACCCTGGCTCATAAGTTGACGCTCAATCACCAACCATGCCCAGCTAGGCTTGAAGTCTTCTCATCACACCTCTCCTGGAGCTGCTCAGCATTTCCTAGTCGTCACTGGCTACAACAGGCAGCACAACTGCCCAACATCCACTGGAAACGGCCTGATGGTCCTGTTCTGAAGTACTAACAAGAAGTTTAAAGCCAGATATTTTTTACACACTCTTTTTTTTTTTAAATATATTTTATTGATTTTTCACAGAGAGGAAGAGAGAGGGATAGTTAGAAACATCGATGAGAGAGAAACATCGATTAGCTGCCCCCTGCACACTCCCCACTGGGGATGTGCCCACAACCAAGGTACATGCCCTTGACCGGAATCGAATTTGGGACCCTTCAGTCCGCAGGCCGACGCTCTATCCACTCAGCCAAACCGGTCAGGGGCACATAGACTCTTTTCTGTTGTTGTTCCAAATGCATTGCCTTACTTTTTCTGTATGAAATTTAGTAAGCTGACTCCTCACTCCCGCAGTTTCCAATCTGTGACAAATCATCTCTCTTTACTTCCCTCATGGGTTTCCTATTCAAGTATCTATAAATGCTTAATATTAAAATATAAATTTAGGCAACCTCAAAGATATTACTGACTGGGTCTTTTTTAATTAAAAAAATAAAATAAAAAACCCACCATTGACAGCTGTGGTACTGTCAGTCAACACTAACTATCTCCTGTCCCCACCCCTGGTTCTCCCCACAGCCAGTCCCTCTAATTTCTGCCAAAGAAAAATGTCAAAAACTTTTCAGGCTTCTGTGTCCCCCACCCCCAACGCTTCCATCCAGCGTGTTTTATAATTATTCTTTGAACTGCAATGGTTTGGCATGATGCTCTTGTACATATGGCGTATTCATAACAGAAAGTATACCCTCTGGCTCTCTCCTTGTCCTCTGAAAGACAATTTAAAAAATAACAACTCTGTGAACGAAACGTAATTTATGTCTACCAGGAAACCTGAAGCTCCCTGCACATATAGCGCGTCAGTGCGCGTTCCCTGTTATTCAAAGGATCTCGGTCACCAGGACGCGTCTCCTCAGCATGTGGCAAAGTGGCCATTTATAAAATGAAACTTCTGGGAAAATGCTCAGGCTATGACTGCTGCTTCCTAGCATTTCACGCCCCCCCCCCACCCCCCAACCATCTCAAGTTGTGCTGTGCTGTGTCCCTATAGCATTGCTTATGCCCATCTTGCTCGCAGCTGTCCCACTTCAGCTCCCCAGGCACAGCTGCTTAATGTTTTGTATTGTCGGCTATTTCGGCAAGTGTCCAGCCTCGTAAAACAGTGGCTTAGTGAGGATTATTTTCATGCTTGTGAAACAGATGCAAAGAAAGCAACCTCCTTATTGGTGACAATCTTGTCATTGAATGTCAACTATGGCGGATAGGCCATGTGCATTTCTTCAAGAATTCTAAGGCTTACGTTTTCAATGGAATTTTGATTCTCAAAATGGTTCTGCTTTGAGTTTAAAATTCTGGGATGAAAATTATAACGTCCGACTACACAGTATAAGAGATGATATGCGTATGAAGTTTAAAAGGAATTTATTAACTATGTACCTGTGCATACTCTTCAACTGCTTTGCTTTTTTTTTACCCAATGTTTTTCATGTTTAGTATGAGGTCAAGCACTTAATACTAAACAGGCAGAATAGGCTAGGACAACAGAATCAAAGTGTCTACTTCTCTGAACCATAACTATCAATTGGAACAAATTACAGAAGAAAGATGAATCATTAAAAATAACATTTTCTCTGTGAACGTTTGGTCATGGCACAGAATCGACGTCTCAGGGTTAAGGAAGTTGAAAACTGCCTAATCCTATGCCACGCCTGGGTGCTGGCGTCCCTGCACAACTCGCCACCCACACTGCTAGCCGGGCAATGCTCAGCTGGCAACAGTGTTCTTGGCCACTTCGTACCAATCACAACTACAGTGTGTGTTTTCTAACGTACGACTGTGAATAGATTCAACGCCTTAGCAGCCCTTCCCCTCTGGTTTCAATATTCATTCTTGAGGGAGGGGGAGGGGCGGCGTGTCAGGAATTCTGCCCACACCCGCTCTGCCCATGGGATTGTGCACGGCTCATGAATGTTCATCCATCTCGTCCACCGCGGTGGGAAAAGAGCTTTGAAACATGCTGACCCAGCACATACTCGGGTAATTCCAGGGACAGTGAGCTCATTATTCCCAAAAGCAGCCAACTGCATCCTTGGACAACCTCAACTCCTAGAGAGCTGTTCTTATCTACCAAAGGAAATCCAATCTCCCAACTGTTTCCACATATTACATCTTAATTAAACCCCACAAGTGGACCGAGGGAGAGGACTCTGAATCCCGGAGTTCCTTTCAGAGACCTGCAAAGTATTATTGGTAGGTGTAAAAAAAACACCCTGTTTTTTCCCCAGATTGAGGAGCCAATGGAAAATGAAGAAAATAAGCTGTTCTTTCTTTTTTAATGTATGAATAAAGGAGAATACGGTAACAACTTGGTTAGTAACATTGGAATACTTTAAATTTGAAAATGAATACAGTTCATATTATATTGAAGAATGGGTAAAAGGCTCACCAAAATAAAAATAATTTGAAACAATTTTTTAAAAAAGAATTTTCTGAATACATCAAGAAAACAAAATGAATGGAAAACTCTGAAATTGATAACACAAAAATCATTAAAATACAGTATCAGTAGAGAACAGGTTTCTAAACAGACTTAAAATGAAGAATATTATCTAATAAACCTATGCAGAGTCTCAGATATGAAGCATAAAGTTAAGAACAACCTATATAGAATTAACATCTATTTCTTGAGCTGTAGTGATGGCATGGTGGAAAATTACAGTCTCTGAAAGGATGACATGTTTTACTCACAAAAGTTGACGCATTCCTATTCCCATTAGGTTCCTCACCAAGAGCAAAAGCCCTGGGCTTGTTATAATTGATCCCATATGTCAAAGTAATACACTGTAATCAAAAATTAAATTCAAGAAAGGAATCACGCCCAGCCAGTGTGGCTCAGGGGGTGAGCGTCCACCTATGCACCAGGAGGTCACAGCTGGACTCCCAGTCAGGCCACACGCCTGGGTTGTGGGGCTCAATCCCCAGTGTGGGGCATGCAGGAGGCAGCCAATCAATGATTCTCTGTCGTCATTGATGTTTCTAGCTCTCTCTCCTGCTCCCCTCCTCTCAGAAACCAATAAAAGTATTTTAAAAAAGAAAGGAATCTCTTAAAGATACATCTGTCTGTAACTTTAAAGGCACTGTCCCTCTTTTTCTTCTTTCTCAGCCTTCCTGAACCCCTTCCCTTCCTTTCCTTCCTCTCCTCCAGGCTGCCCCTTTCACATGATTGTATCACATATTGAACCTTCAGTTAGTGAAGGCCCCCACATCTAAAAATACTAACACCCTGCTCTGCAGGGTCCCTACTCCCTTAGAGGAACAGAGCCATGCATCTCGCTCTGCACAGCACTAACAGCACAGATACCTTCAATGTGGAAATGCAAGCTATGCATATAAACAAGAGCCACCAAACAAGGAGTTGGGTGCATTATTCTGGAGTCTCTTCACTGCTCAAGCTTTTCTTTAGCGACACTCTCATGTCAAAAAAAAGACAGATTACTCCAAGCACATCATTGAATAAAGCCAGAATTTATTTATTACTCTTTTCAAACAGCTGAGCCCTGCAGAAAGAGGGAAAAAAAAAGTCTTGTAATTGCTGACCTCAAGAAAATATTTTATTGTAATTGTTTCTATAAACTTGCATCCATCTTGACCTTATTAGCATTACATCAACAGCAGCATTAGAACCATAACAATAATATAATAGCAGTTAACAGGGCCAGATATTCTCCTGGATATTTTATGTATATTAACACATTTAATCATCAAAACTACCCTTTTGGGGGGGAGGGAGTAACTCTATGAGCCACGTGTTCAAACTAACCCATTGTACAAATGAAGAAATTCAGCACAGAGAGGTTAATTAACAGTCCCAATATCACACAGCAATTAAGTGGTGAGGGCAGGATCTGAACCCAGTCATCTGGCTCCTAAGTCTGAACTCTTGGGCACTGTGCTTACTGCCTGTCATAAATCTTCCACTCAGCATCAGGTCACATTAAAATCATAGCATTTCCCCGCTTTGGAAATCACTTAACTCCACTGATTTCTTTAAGATTATTTACCATTTTTTAAAAAAAAGATTTACCATTTTAATGTGTTTAATCCCCTTCACAGCAAATTTCCCTCAGAACCAGGGGGGTGAAAATAGACTAGTATTTGTCCTCCCATGAGACAAAGATAGTTGTATAATAGGCTATCATTAGACAGACATGAGCAGAGCAAGCATGCTGGGCCAGGTACAGGGCGCCAGGGTGGAAAGCCCAGGTAGCCAGCAAGGGGCAAAACTGAGAAAACAAAGACCTTGCCCCAAGAGTACCTTCCTTCCCCTAGCATATCACTCAGTAGACCGCTGCCCTTTCCCTTCCTTAGTATAACATCTGGGCCTCAGCCATATCTCAGCTCCAGGCCCAGAACGGTAGCAAACCAGACAAGTGATGCTGTGGCTGCCTCAGGACCCCCTGGCCTGGCACCCACCGATCAGTGGAGACCATACCCTGAAAGGGGCACACTTGCAAAGCTGATGAATATTCTACTAAGGCCCTTGCCTGAGACCTCCCCCTGTGAGAGGGGGGTAAGTGGCCCCAAGGCAAAGATCCCAGCTCTCACTCTCCCCCAGGGGAGCATGCCCCTGCTGTTCCCTTCCCCCTTCTTCTCTCTGGGGGGGGGGGGGGGCCAGAAAACTTGCAATCAGAGGAGCATTGGCAGCAGCAGCTGATCCGGGCTAACCCCCTGAACCTGTCTCCAAGGCCTCCTTTTCTCTGACTTCCCAGTGAGCCAAGGCAGCCCGGCCTCCGCCCTCCGGTGCATCTTTATGTCCTTCCTTGATGCACTGCCCTGAGTGTGTTTTGCTGCAGCCAGTAAATGCTTGCTCTGCTGCACTGGGTCTCTGACGGAAATCTTTCCCTCAAGAAGACAAGAACCGAGTTTGTGTCGTCTCACTGGTAACAGTTACATCACAGCTTTGTCATGGTTTCTGTGAAATTTAGACCTAAGTCTCAAGTTCAAATACCGTAGTGTCTTTAACTAGAACTGTGCAAATTTTTATGGTAAATACGTATTTCCCTTTCCTTTACAACTTAACATTTATACCATTTTTGCTTTTGTTTCATTTTACCTACGTTATTTTACCAAGGTTTTCATTGTTAAAAGTCTCCAAGGCTATTGGAGAGAAGACACATTATACAGATTTCATCTTCATCACTAAAAAGAGTCCAAAAAGAATCTACACCAAATCTTTTTTAAAAAAATATATTTTATTGATTTTTTTACAGAGAGGAAGGGAGATGGATAGAGAGTTAGAAACATTGATGAAAGAGAAACATTGATCAGCTGTCTCCTGCACACCCCCAAATGAGGATGAGCCCGCAACCAAGGTACATGCCGTTGACCAGAATTGAACCCGGGACCCTTCAGTACGCAAGCTGACGCTCTATCCACGAGCCAAACTGGCTAGGGCTACACCAATTCTTGATTCATCAGGACAGGAGAATCCAAGAGTAAGTACCCTTCACATTTCAATAATGCAGAGGTGGGCAAAAGTAGGTTTACAGCTGTGAGTACACGAAAGGGTCTGTTCTTGCATTATTATTTATTAACTAGAGGCCCGATGCACAAAATTAGTGCAAGGAGCTCAGCCCCTGCTGCCAGGCCAGCAGGGGCCTCTGCCGCCTCTGCCTGGGCCCCCTGTCGCTGCGGCTTCATCCAGCACATCTGGTCTAATTAGCATATTACGCTTTTATTATTATAGATAGATTATGGAGTGTGTTTTTTCCACAAGAACAACTGTAAACCTATTTTTGCCCACCCTTGTATGTAGAGAAAGCACATGTCTAACAAAAGAAAGGAAAAAAGAAAAATAAAGATGATTCTTCAAGGCCATATTCTTGAAGAAAAAGAACAGAGCAGAGAGATTTGAGAAGAAAATCAGTCTTTAGGAAGTCGGTCATCCACAGCTCCCCACTAGTCTGCATCTGGGCGCTGCCGGTCACCTGCACACTGTCCAGAGATGGACTGCCGAGGAGGAGGAGCCTGGTGCTGAGAGGAAGCAGGAATTCTAATCCTGACTCTGCCTCTGAGTGCTTTCTCTTTAATTCTGTGTCTGTTTTCTCGTCTGTAAAATAAAGGGACAGGGTGGTGGCGGGGGAGGGACACAAATATCATCTGGATCTCATATTTTATGATTTCTGAGATGGGATCTAAGAAATGAAAGAGGTGCCAGTCTGGAGACACTCCTTCATCCACATAGACTTACAGAATCTCCTCAGGGGTATGTATGTAAGGGGGGAGAGAAAGCAAGACAGTCTGCTGGGAGCAAGAGGAAACCATCAGAACGTCCATTTACAGTTATTTTTACCTTCAGAGGGAAGAAGTGTAACTCATGTCAACACCAGCACCCTCTTTTGGACTCACAAGTTAAATGACCCCTCTGTCACGCGTTCAGTTTATTTATAGTGGAATGTCATCGATGTGGTATAAAAAACAAAACCTTTCATTAGTGCGGTGGGAAGTGACCACAAAAGTATTTTGCACCGTCCAGAGGCGTTGGTTATGTCATGGCAGAAAACACAGAATAATTGCCCTAAGGATGATGAAACCATTTTTCTTTTATATGCATACTATTTGTTCTAAACTTCCTGACTTGTGATCACAAGGGGCTGCTGGCAATTTTTATTTTATTTTATTTTATTTTTTAATAAGCTTCAAGGTAAAGATGAGGTTTCAAGAAGTGCAAGAAAACAACTGCTTTTTGGAGAGAAGCTCATATTATGGAGAAAGCTATGGTCCTTTTGTAATTACAGAGAACTTAGAAATAACTTTCTAATCTACTTAAAACTTTCCAATGAATGTAAAGAGCCTTTCATTTCAACACCCCCATCCTTATTTATACAAACGGTAACACATTTTCTGAGAACTTAACAGTATCAGGGAACAGACATTTACCAGAAATGTTAATCGATACTTTTGTATAACTGCTAGACGTTTTGAAATGAGAATTGCTAGTTAATAACTTCAGTCAATAAGGTACTTTTAGCCATTCAGATCAATATATCTTTGTGAGGTAACTATTTATTTTATTTTTTTAGCTATTTTGAAATATAAATCCAGATAGCAAAATAACTGAATGTAGGACCAGGCTTTCTTTTTGTTGTTGCTGTTAATCCTCACCTGAGGATATTTTTCCATTGATTTTTAGGGTGAGTGGGAGAGAGGGAAAGACAGAGAAAAACATCGATGTGACACACATTGATTGCTTGCCTCCAGCACAAGCCCCAACCAGCCAAGGTATATGCCCTTGAATGGAATCGAACCTGGGACCATCTGGTCCCCAAGCTGATGCTCTATCCACTGAGCAAACCGGCTAGGACCAGGACCAGACTTTCAAAGTGACACAAATTCATCTACACATAGTACATGCATGATATCCTATATAATTATCCTATATAATAAAAGGGTAATGTGCAAATTGACCCTAACAGCAGAACCACTGGGAATGACTGGTCACTGACCACCAGGGGGCAGATGCTCAATGCAGGAGCTGTCCCTGATGGTCAGTGCACTCCCACAGGGGGAGTGCTGCTCAGACACAAGATAGGCTGACGGCTGCCAGTACAGCGGTGGTGATGGGAGCCTCTCCTGCCTCCTCAGCAGCACTAAGGATGTCTGACTGCAGCTTAGGTCTGCTCCCTGCTGGCAAGTGGACGTCCCCTGAGGGCTCCTGGGCTCCCAGAGGGATGTCTGACTGCTAGCTTAGGTCCAATCCTCAGGGAGCAGGCCTAAGCCAGCAGATGAACATCCCCCAAGGGGTCCCAGACTACAAGAGGTCACATGCCAGGCTGAGGGACCCCCTCCCTGAGTGCAAAAATTTTTGTGCACCAGGCCTCTAGTACTTAAATAAAAATTCATGTATGGAGGGCATATGCTCAATAAGAACTTGGATACCTATAAGTAAATCAGTGATAATCACCACAGTTTATCTTTGTTCTTTCCCCAAGCCTGCAAAAAATAATAGCTTTTATAATCATTTTTTATTTAAGCACCGCTTCCAATATAATCAATAATGTTTTTAAATCAAAAGATTTCCTGGATGGCTACCCAAAGAAAAATAATCCCTTATATCTAGCAACTATATCTAGTTTACAAGCAGAAATTTACAAGTTATTTCTGCCTCATCAATTCAACATGTGAAAGCTTTCTTCCCAACCATCATACATAAGAACATGCCTTGTGTTCCTAGTTATAGAAGTATACCGCATGCTCAATATTTTGAAAAACTATAAAAAGATATGAACAGGAAGTAAAAAATCATCTGTAATCCTCAGAGAGACATGTACTACTTTTAAAACACACAGCTACACATCACTGTCCCTTCTCCACAGAACACCAACTGCATCACCATGTTCCATGGCCACAAAGTACCTCAGTACACAAATACACTGAATGGTATTTAGTCCAAACATCACACTAATGGATATTTATATTATTTCCAATTTGTTTATTATTACAAAAGATCTGTGTTTGGGTTTTTGATTCTTATGGAAACACAGGATAAAAGAGTCTTCAGTTGGTGTACCCAACAGGTACAAGGAAATCATGACGGCTCTCATCCGTGTTTAGGACTACCCCACAGCCATGAGAACAGTCTTCTCTTCTTATGAATGCCCGAACTGAAATGAATTCTTAAACAGTCTCTTGTTTTGGAAGTCCAGAAATGGGGCTAAATCTGTGCTGAAATAGTATTTGGCCACTCTGGTTAAGTGATAAACGATTAATTCCATTCAAAATATTACTCTATCCTGGAGCTTTTTTGAACTCTTGCATACATCTTTCACATAAGGAAATAAGGCACTTACTTAAAACAGAAAGAGCATAAATATTTATATTCATAATTCTAAAAATTCCAATTTAGAAGTGAAAAAAAAACCCTGCATATATTTTGTTAATGCTAACAAATCATACTGGCTATGTTTTCACGAACTTCCCCAAGCCTGTTCAGAATGATCTGTGACTTATAAAATACGAATTAAAGAGAGCTCATCAACAAGACAGAATATTTTCTGCTTTTTGTGGCAAACACTTAATATTTAAAAATAATAATAGGGTATAAATAATTCTCTATTAGGTAATCATCCAAGTTAAGTGTATATTACCACCTTTAATTTTAAAAAGCCCTTAATTTTCTACTTAACTCAAGCTTTAAAAAATGAAAATCAATTAAGGTTCCATTTTAAAAGAAATGTATTATCCAGGGGCCAATTTGAAACCTGCATCCATCTGAAAGAGTAATTTAGGTCTCCTGAAAATTGGCAACTGGAGTTCCCACTGTCACAATAAAAGACAGCCACGTGGGTGGAACAACTGTGTCTGGATGGCTCTGCTTCCTCAGCTCGGCCTGCCTTTCTTCCTGAGAGAGCTCTGTCCCTGTCCTTTCACGTGTCTTCAATGTCCTCAGGAGTTTTTCTTCAGCAAAAGAAAACTGTTAATTTTTAGTATACATATTTAAAAAGTTAAATATTAAAATGGGGGATTTTTATTACATTATGAAAATATGCAATAGACTCAGTCACTTCTGCTGAAAATAAAATTGCATTGCTTTCTCCTTTTTTAATACCAGTTCCCCAAATAGAAAGGAGCCAGGAAGTCACCGTTACCTCCTCCCCTACCTGGCGACAACCTCCCCCGTTGGCCCTGCCAGGCTGCAGAACATCTGTGAAGTCAGCACAGGTAACTGGCATGTTCACAGCAGATAATGCGGAGCCAAGTGGACAGCACGCAGAATCAAGCTCCAAGCCCACGACAGGACTACAGCGGGTGAGGGCACTCAGCCTGTGACTCCGGTGGATGTCACATTACATTTTCTGTACAGTTTCATCTGAGTTATCCAGAGGTCAAGTCACATGAGAAGTGGTAAGAATCTATAACCAACTGCTCATTCTTTTTTTTTTTAATATATTTTATTGATTTTTTTACAGAGAGGAAGGGGAGAGAAATAGAGAGCCAGAAACATCGATGAGAGAGAAACATCAATGAGCTGCCTCCTGCACACTCCCCAATGGGGATGTGCCCGCAACCAAGGTACATGCCCTTGACCGGAATCGAACCCAGGACCCTTCAGTCCTCAGGCCGACGCTCTATCCACTGAGCAAAACCAATTAGGCCCAACTGCTCATTCTTGATTAGTAATCAACTAGGCAACATGTACTAACAGCCTTAACATATTTGTACACTTGGATCAAGTAATCCCCCAAATAAAAAAAAAACAATTTATACAGGGAGATGTAGCCAGCAGCATTATTTACAGTAGCAAAAACCTGGAACCATATAGAGGTTATTAAAACTTCCCTAGACTATTGCACAGTACTTAAAAATCATCATTATGAAGAATATAGGATATGAGGAAAATCTCAGAGAAACTTTTAAAAAAGATATTGGCAAGATACACACCAAAATATTAATATTGATTGTTCCTGAATAGAATGATTATGGTAATTTTTCACTATATTTGTCACTATTTTTCAAGTTTTTCATACAGGAAAATTACTATGCACCTAAACACACATACACACACACAAACATATATACTTCTCTCCTCTGTACTTAGAATTTAAATTCCATTTATGTTTCTAGTTCATCTAAATAAACATAAGAAAGAAGTTTCAGATAATGCAAAATAAAAATATTCACTATGAGCCAGCTACTGAGTCAAATCTTGATTGTCATGTTTTAAATTTATGAATATCTGATGTCAAAAATGCAAGATAAAAAAGAAAAGTAAGACAATAGGTTACACGAGCTTTTCCTCATCTTTATTACTGTTATTAATTATTAAATTCCTGTCCTCCTACTTTGGCTCATATGCGCAAAAAAGAAGAAGTGTTTTATGGACTCATCATAACTGTTTCTGGACAATTCTTTCCATGCCAAAGCATGTGAACTTTTCACCTATGTGCAAGCAGAATCTAATTTATGAACAGGTTGTGTTCCAAATGCTCATTTGTAAGTTGGCTAGTTTCTATGGGGAAACGTGTTCCAAGTTGGGTTCCGTGAGGGAGGTCAATTGAAAAGAAGGTTTTTTCTCAGGTTTCCGGGCATAGATGGAAGTTAGAGCAAATTTTCGAAAAGATAAAGCTAATGAGTAGCGTAGTGAGACAGGTAATTTGGGAGCATGGAAACTTAAGAAGTCTGGACCAACTTGTAAAAGATATATGAGCAAACCAGACATCTGAGTGTGTGTGTGGGGAGGAGGGGGGAGGACAGCATGGTCAGGTAGCAGGAGAGTTACTAAGAAATCCAAGAGGCCCATGAAGAAATTAAGTTTCTGCTTGTTTAGATCTGTGTCTTCATATTTCTTTAGAGTCAGCAAGGCTTCTAACATATTTATACCTGGTTACCCCTGGAAACAAAGCAATGACAATGAGTGTGTGTTTTGGGGGTGAGGTGGGGAATTCCATATAGTTATGCAAAATAAACTGTGAATACAAATGTTTCTATTTATAATATTATATGTAAACTAAGTTCTGAATACACACTAGAAACAGATTTTAAGCAGACTACTCAAAACCTATGGAACAATACTTAAAAATACTAAAAATACATATTTCAGTCTTTAAAATTATGTAATTCCTAATAAATGCAAAATGAACTTTATCTTTAGACATACATTGTGAAGATCACTCAATGAAAAGGAATGACTGCAAGAAATGACTGAGCGAGCTCCCAAGTTATACAGACCAGGTCAAAACACACAAAGACTGGAGCGACCATGAAATTAGTACTTCCAAGGCCAAGCACCTGGCCCCCCGAGGCAAGAGGAAGAACCAAGATGAGTGAGCCCTGCTGTCCAACCTCGTCTGCTGCCTTTGGCCATGTTGTATACTGTACTGCATATCCAGGTGCTGTTACCTGTTTAGTGACATGTTCAAGGAAAACTGTGCCTGGACCAATTTCCACATCAGAGATCAGCAGTCCCTATTTACCAATCTTGTGTAAACTAATTTGCATTATAGAAGCATGCATGTAGCAGAAAAGACAACAGAATCATGCAATTTCTAGAGCAGATTCAAATTTGTAAGGGGACTTTTATAAACCACGATTTTTTCCTTTTATCCAACTTAAACACCACCTGACAGCTTCCTTAAGGGTACCAACATTTAGGAATCCGATGTGAGAAATTTTGGATGGCTGCTAGTACAGAGGGCACCCCTATGCACATCTTAAGATGAGCTCCCTCTGTGCAGGCAAATGACAAAAAGGGTACATGTTTCTGGCTAACGCAGCCGTCGCCATCGTGTGCAGGTGGCAATACTGATTTCAGTCCCCACCCACCTCTCCTCCCAGCACCTTTGTGCAGGTTATGTGCTATGGCATGTCTGAGGTCATTCTTGGGTTGATTAATATAGAATACCTTTCTCAAAGTTGAGGGTAACCAACAAAACCAACGTATGTTTATTACGATGACAAATAACAGTAAGCTCTGCAGGTTCATATGTCTCAGCTTGCAAATATGATTCTAATCCCAAATAATCAAGCCCACAGAAAATAAAGCAAACAGGAGCAATTTCAATAGGAACGTCTGCAAGAGAAGTAGACATACAACCATGAAAATATAAGAGGGAAAGCATAGTGATACCTGAAGAAAGATTGGCTGGTTCCCTGAAAATGCCACAGACCCGTTGACAGGAAACCCTTTCCCCATAAGGGTAGGAAGCAGGACGGCCACACCTTCAGAGTAAGGGCAGACCAAAAATAAGCCATTCCAACCCCAGGAAAATGCTGCTCAAATTTATATTACCAGGGGGTTCCAAAAAATTTCAAGCTGCGAGTTTAGTTTAAAAAGGCCTTGGTCCATAGCAGCCCTCTAGCCACCTGACAACAAACAGTCCTCTCTAGAGAAACACACTTTCATCCTCAGACTCAAAGAATCCTCCCCAAATAATTGTCCAAGGGAAATGAGCAGCTCTCAACCAAAATTTACCAAGTAAGTACAGAAATGAGCCCCGTTTAAGAACCAGCAAAAACAACATGGTAGAAAGAGACCCATACAGATTTGAGATACTGGAATTATCACTATTCTTACAATGTTTAAAACATCTGAAATTTCACTTCTGAGTATTAGAATTTGTAGAGGCATAACTGAAGACATTCAAAAGTCCAAATTATGTGGGATAAATCAGAAGTGACACTGTAACCCTAACTGGTTTGGCTCAGTGGATAGAGCGTTGGCCTGTGGACTGAAGGGTCCCAGGTTCGATTCAGATCAAGGGCATGTACCTTGGTTGCAGGCACATCCCCATTGATGTTTCTAACTCTCTACCCCTCTCCCTTCTTCTCTGTAAAAAAAAAAAAAAAAAAAAAAAAATCAATAAAAATATTTATTTTTTTTTTTAAAAAAAGAAGAAATGACACTGTAGCACACTCTCCTATGCAATGTCTCTGACTCTTTAGAAGGTGCATCCATAGTCTTCACATGACTTACCTGGTGACTTTCTATGACAAGCTGTTTCCTCTCTGACCCTTCTCTGCTATATTCACAAGGCAAAGGCCTTGCATGCTGCTGTAAACACAGCTCTTTCTCTGATGTCAGCTCACAGTTACCCCACATTTCTTATCACCAACTTGCAGCGCCGTTTCCCCCACTCTAATGCATTGCACAAGCTGCTCAGCAAAACGCTCTTAAATTCTCAGCTCACTCTTAGCAAAAGCGAGTTTCCCGTGGAGATGACAGGGAGGCTCGGGGTCCACTAGTTGAGCACTAATAGCCTATAGTTCACAGAATCCCAGCTCCACCGACTCATTCAACATTTACTGGGTGCCTACCACATATACGTACTGTTCTAAGTGCAAGGAGTAGGCAGCAAATAAGAGTCTCGGCTGCTGGGGGGATCGACAATAAAGATGCAAACAACTCAGTTTCCGAATAGTAAGTATCACAGAGAAAATAAAAGAATAATAAGACAGTGAAGGGACTATTTTAGGTGAGGTCAGAAAGGCCACAAAAGGCAACCCTTTTAGATAAGAGACTAAAATGACAAGCAAAGGGCCAGCCACTCCAGACGAAGGGGAAAATGCAGGCAGAAGCTCTGTGGCTGCTCTGAGCGTGGCTTGTTTAAGGAACAGAAAAAGAGGAAGTCATGAAGAGAGTGGTAAGGGCTCAGGGAAACAGAGGCCGGGCCAGTAAGACCTTGCAAGCCGAAGACGGAGCTTGGGTTTTCCTGGCAATGGAATGGAAGCCTTGGCAAGGTTCACTGAAGTGACACGACGTTTAGATTTCAGAAAGACCGTTCTGCCCCCGCTGTAGAGGATTTGGATTGAAACAGGGCAACGGTGAACACAGGGAGACCTGCAGGCTACTGCAGAGTTCTAGAGGAAGAGAATGTACACGAGAGGAGTAAGAACATTTGGAACTCAAAAATTAAAGTGCTGACGAAAAGGGAGGCATCGAGGTTGGTTCCCAGGTTTCTGGCTGTTTACTGGAGATGGGGAAGAAACTGGTGTAGGGCAGGATAGGAGGTGGGGTACAGAAGGGGAGGAAGTTGAGAGTCCTGTTTGGGACACACATTCGGGATGCCTATTAGGTATTCAAGTGAAGATGTGTGGCGAGAAAGTGACTATGGGGCCTGTCAGGGAAGTCAGAGTTGCAAGAAGACAAAAATGCCTCCATCATCAGCATAAAGCCATGAGACTACATAAGAGTAAGACCAGGCAGATAAAATGTATACGTTATAGAAGAAGACCTTGGCCAGAATCCTGGGGCATTCCAACATTTTGAATTGCATAAAGGAGAGAAGCCTGATAGGCATCTAAGACAGAGTGGCTGGTGAGGCAGAAGGAAAACTCGTGGATTTAAAAACATGAACACCAAGGTAGCTGGTGATACTGACAGGAGCCGTTTCCTGGCAGTGGTGCGGACGAGAGCCAGGCTGGAAGACGATACAGGTAACAGTGTCTGGTGAAGGGGGACAGCAACTACAGACACCAGAGGCGACAGCTTTGGACGAGCCTTCTCGCTGCCGCTACCAAAAGGAACACAGAAACAGAATGGACAAGGCTACAGTGAGAGATGTGACATCAAAAGGCTCGTTTTTGCTGCTGTGGCTGTTGGTTTTGTTTCCGGGATGGGAGCCCACCCCCCACCCCCCAGCAGCCAGTGCCGTCCAACCAAGGGCTGCAAAGGGGGTGCGTCTCTATCCACACATCTGACACAGCAGCCATCGCCCTCATTACCCTGCTGAGCGCTTGATATGAGACTGAATCTTAAGGTTTCTTTTTAATTAAATGAGATTTAAATAGCCATGTGTGACTAGAAGCTCCCAAACCACAGTGGAGCCCTCCAGCCTGTCTGTAGGCTGAGGGACTCAGCTGTCCACAAGTCAGCAGACTGGGAGACAGGAAGAACGGAAGTAGATGGCTTTTCTGGTCAGTGTTTTCTAAAGATTACCAGCTGTGGGAGGGCGAAGACACAAAACGCCAGATAGAAATTGGGGGAGGAGGGGGAGGGGGAGGGAGTGGGCGGGGGGAGTAAGAAATAGCTCCAAAGAGCACAGAACACGCCCAAGAGTAACAGTTTCAGGGCTGAGCACCACTTGAGAGTTATGGCACATCCTAAAGGGGCCCTTGTCAGAACTGTTTTTACGTTGTTCTCTGGCAAACATCAGTTATGGGTCCCTTTCAAATATGGCCTCAAAATACCTTCTCAACCATCTTCTAACATTTCCCAGAATTCACTTCTGTCTGTGGTTTTCTTCTTGGTTGCAGAAACTTTTTGCCCCTGTACATATTCCCCCTGGATAAAAAATAGTATGTATTCAGTGAGAAAAGGAAGG
>PVJC01039986.1:0-16001 GCA_004026665.1 Murina feae | reverse complement strand
GGGGGGGGGGGGGGTCTCGGCCTGCTTGGTGGCTGCCCAGGCCCTTTGAGGGGCATCGTGGAGCAGGAAAGCAAGGCTGCAGGGGCCGGGGTCCTGCTTGGCAGCTCCTCAGACCCCTTGGCGGCACCGGAAAGTGGGAAAGGAACGCAGCAGGGGACGGGTGAGTGGGAAAGAGTTGGCGGCCTGCTTGGCAGCTTCCCAGGTCCCTTCCGGGGATCAGGGAGCAGGAAAAGGCTGGCCTGACCACAAGGCGGGGTTTTCCCTGCTTTCTGGTGGCTGGAGGAAGATGGGCAGTAGGCAAGCTTGGGAGGCAGGCCGCACCCAGCCCTGACCACAGCTCAAAAAAGAGAACAACATGCAGGGGAGGGCAAGAGTCTGAGAGATCAACATAGAGGGGATGCCTGCTCCAAGCCTGGGGGCAGGCCCCCAGCAGGTAGACACACACAGGAGGACTGCTCCGAGCCTCACATGCGGCTGGGGGCAGGTCCCCAGTGCCCCCCCCCCCCCCACACACACACAAAAGGCGCCTGGCAGACTGGGGCCATCATAGGACATCCACTGAGGGGTCCCAGACTGTCAGAGGGCACAGGCCGGGCTGAGGGACTCCCTCCACCCCGAGTGCACAAATTTTTGTGCACCGGGCCCCTAGTTTTATATATTTCTACTTCAATTAATCCTCTCCACTTGTGATAGGCATTGTTATTATCCCCACTGAGACATAGTCATGAATGTAGATCATATTTGCAGGTCTTTTCTGCACAGCTGGACTGAAGGCTCAAAAGGGCAAAGAGAATCTGCAAAATATTTAAAGATGCATGTTTAGAAGCCAAAGAACCTGGGTTTCAGTCTTGGTCCTACTGCTTGGTGCTATTTGGCAAGTTACCAAACATCTCCAGGCATCAGTTTTAATTTGGAGAAGGGGATGCTGATAATACCTACTTTGAATAGTCATTATAAGGTTTAACTGAGTTTGTAGATACAAGAATTTGAGACAAGGTGTGGCAAATGGTGAGCATTTAAATGCCAGCTTATGTTATTATTGAAATAGCTATGTAAGTTTCCGACAAATGCTTGCTTCACAACTTTGCATCCCTCTTTTCTCTGCCTGTGCCACTTTTTCCCACCTTCACCTATCACTTCACTGCCAACTCGAAGAACGTAAGGTTTAGGTCTCTGGGATCTGCCTCCAGCATCTTCTGCTCCCTTGCTAGGGAGCATTTTCTCTTTCACCTCCTCTATTACTGTATGCCCAATTCTCTTGTACCATTTACCTTACTGTGCTGCAATTCCTTGTTATAATTCCTGCTCAGAACTATGAGCTCCCTGAGGATGGATGATGTCTTGTTTATGTTTAATCCCTAATACTCTAGCACACTGCTAGCTACTAGAAGCTGAGTGCTCATTATGTGCCTGTTAAATGAATAAATAGATGTTTTAAAATAAATACCCACCCCTATCCTATGTGGCTAAATTGGTTGGGTGTCATCCCATGCATCAGGAGGTTGCCAGTTCAATTCCTGTAAGGGCACGTGCCTGGGTTGTGGGTTCCATCCCCAGTAAGGGGCTTGCAGGAGACAGCCAATCGATGTTTCATTCTCACTTTGATGTTGGTCTCTCCCTCCCCCTTCCTCTCTCTCTAAAAATTCATAAACTATTCTTTTAAAAATAAATCTTTAAAAAAAATTAAAAATATAATAAAGGGCTAATATGCAAATTGACCAAACAGCTGAATGATCTGTCTATGATGCCCACTGACCACCAGGGGGCAGATGCTCAATGCAGGAGCTGCCCCCTGGAGGTCAGTGTACTCCCACAAGAGGAGTGCGGCTCAACTAGAAGCCCTGGCCTCTACAGCAGCACTAAGGATGTCCTACTGCAGGGAACAGACCTATGCTGTCAGTCGAACATCCCCTGAGGGCTCCTGAACTGCAAGAGGGTGCAGGCTGGGCTGAGAGAATCCCCCAAATGCATGAATTTCATGCACCGGTCCTCTAGTTAATAAGTACTCAAATGATAAGAGAAAAAAGTACCAATTCTTAGCTTACTACTATATAATTCACCTTAACATCATTCAGTCTCCCAATCAAAGCTTAGAAAAGAAACTCTACTAAAACTAAATGTTTTATAAAAATAGAGGAGAGAGGCCTGTCAGAGACCCATGGCATTGCTATCAGTCACACATACACAGACCATGCTGCCCAGCTATTGATGTTTTAGTGATAGACATTGCAGAATGATAGAATCACCAGCAGTTCATCAACTGAAGTCACTAACAAGCACACTGGCTGCTCAGATATAAGCAGAGCATGTGAAAGGAAAATAATAATTAACTCATAAGGAGAGCGGCAAGTAAGCATTCAACTAAAAGGGGAAAAAAACTCCCAAACAAATATAATCTCCTTCCATTATGCTGTGAGCATTAAAATTAATGGTGTTGGTTTTTCTGTGGTTTGGATAGTCATTGTATTTAACAAGCCAAAGTTAACTTCATAGGGAAAAGAGAAATAAATTAAATGTGCAGTGTATCCGGAAACTTCATTTTCTGAGTGAATAGCCAAGTTGATGCACATCACCAGAGTGTCTGACAATCAGGTTTCCATACTGGTGTGTTCTAAATGGGAAAGAAAGCCAACTCTTCATTTAAATTATATTGCAAATCACTTCTTGCCTGCTGAATGGCATTCAGCTGCAGTAGGTGGCTTTCACTGTCGGGCCTCCAAATAGGACATTGGCTGATTAATGCTAATTTGAAATGTTTTCTTAGGTGGGGGGGGGGGCAGTATGGACACGCTATCTTAGTGCATGTGAGACGGAGGAAATTTTATGGTGGGTGACTGACTCAAAGGCCAACAGCATATTTGCCATCAGATAAAAATGCACATTCACAAACATACCAAGACAAATCAATTATTCCCTGATTCACCGTTCCCTGGGTCCCTTTGTGTAAAGAAAACTATTCATGCTCCCCGTTAGACGGGGACAGAATCATAGCAAACAGGGCCCGAATTCCGCTAGTCTATATTATATTTCCCACGGCACCTTCCTCTGTGGAAGTCATTAGTTTTGGTCTTTTTGTTCCCAATTTATCAAAACAGACATTTTGCTAAGTGAGCTCAGCTTTAGTTCCAGACACAGAACAGTTAGGAGACAAAATTTTGATCAACTGGAAAAAAGAAACAAAACATGCTTTATAATTTTTTGATGTGGGTGACTGGGAATTTGCATTTCTCTACCTTGATAACTGATAGGTGGATAAACACTAAAATCCGTGCTCAAAAGCTTTAATTCTTCCCCCCTCCCCTCAATTAATAGTTCAAAGAAACAAACCCATCATTGTGTTTTATTACTCCCAATATAATGCACTTGAGTCAGATCATTCAAAAATAGGGAAATTAATCAGAACCGACATCTAAAAGAATTAACATGAGCCATCATATTTCACTTGTTAAGTCAGCAACACTCTTTGAAGAGAAAATAATACTCAGGGCGATTCATCTAACTCAAGGTGGGGGAGGGCAGCCCTGTTCCTGGGTGCCTGTCACAGGGAACATGCTCCCTGGACATTGCTGTCACTGACGATAAGGAGTGTGCGGCATAGAGTTGGGAGTGTTTGAGTCAGACACTCCAGCATGGAATCTAGTAACTATTCCCTTTTTGCAGGGTTGTTGTGAGGATTTAAGGTGAACTAACTAACTTGCCTGTCATCAAGTAGATGCAGCATAAATGAGAGCTACCATGATGATGTCTTTAAAACAGAACTCCTTTCGGCTTTTATCCTGCCATAGTCCCATGATAATCAGTGAGTAGTGCTAGGATACCAGTTCTCAGTAGATCTAATGGGCTAATTTATACATACATAAATAGCCAGCATACTATAAGGCCACATTTTCTGTTGTGTGTTTAACTCAATGTGTTTCAATAGTGGAAAGCTAATTTCCATGTAGGTCTTTAATCTTTAAAATTACTGGGTGCACTGCTCTCAAGTGACAGGATCTTCCCTATACCTGACACTGATTTGCGAAATTAGGTGTCCGAAGGGTTGAAACATAATTTTTATGAACAAGACAACAGTGTAACAAGCCAGACTATCTCAATAAACTTGAATACAACAAAGTCTTGGTGGCCATCAAGTGACCAGCTTTCTACCATCACAGGCTTGTGGAACAGCTCAGGACAGTTAGGTGGGGGAGCGTGGACAGGCCTCTGAGCACGTTGCACAGCTATCAGTACATAAGGTGCTCTGGAATGAAGTGGTGTTCTCAAACTGTATGTGAGAGTCACCAGGGGAACATCACAAGCTGCCAGAACAAGAGAGTCACAGCCTCTGTGGGTGGACACTGTACATTGGAAAGTTTTTACAGGCTTTCCAGGCTATGGCAATGTATAGCCTGGGTTGGGGGGGGGAAATCACTGGAGTAAAGAAATGTTCTGATTGGTTGATGGTCTTAAAAATCGGGTAGTTGCCCTAACCAATTTGGCTCAGTGAATAGAGCATCAGCCTGCAGACTGAATGGTCCCAGGTTCGATTCTGGGTCAAGGGCATGTACCTTGGTTGCGGGCACATCCCCAGTAGGAGGTGTGCAGGAGGCAGCTGATCGATGTTTCTCTCTCATCGATGTTTGTAACTCTCTATCTCTCTCCCTTCCTCTCTGTAAAAAATCAATAAAATATATATTTTTAAAAATCAGGTAGTCTTTCCTGTCATAAGGAGACTGGAAAGTGTGGGAGCAACAACTGGAAAAGCAGACTCCCAAAACAAGAGAGAAAGCAGGAAGAATGGGGTGGATCTCCTGGTGGGGAGAAGAGGGTTAAGTGGTAATTAAAGCAGCGGGTGGTGCTGCCTTGAGGATCTTGCCATGGGAGCCAGAGATGGTCTGATGAGGGGTAAGGGGGAAGGAAAGCTGAATAGCAGCCATGGACACACACTCCTCCCCCAGCCTTTGAGAGGGTGATACCACTGCTATAAAGTAAACTCCGTCAGAGAAGGGTGGAAAAGTTGGTCAGTTCTATGAATACTTACGCAGTGCAATAGTTTGGAAGCATGTAATTAACACCTACCATGTGCCAGGAATGGTAAGATTCAGAATCACACCAGAAAGGGTCCCAGTGTTAAGGAATTTACAGTCTAATGGGGAGGGAAAAGCAAGTAAACAATGTGTAATATTGGAATAGGAAAGCAAAAGAGCTGAGGCAGCACAGGCAGGACTGTGGGTTGGGCATCGCTGAGAATAGAGTCCAGGTGAAAAGAGCAGGGACTCCAGAGACCCAGGGCCCGAGTGGAAGCCAACCTCCACTCTTTCCCAGCTGTGTGACCCTGGGTGCGGTATTTAACCTCTTTGTGCTTCATTTTCCCATCTACAGAATGAAAGTGATAACACTACTCAATAGGGTTGTTGTGCTGATTAAACGAGTTAATCAATGTAAAGCACTCCGAACAATGTGTGGTTCAAGGTGAGCACTCAGTATCAATTGCTACTGTTATCATCTGATTGCAAGCAAAGGCTATCAGCTCTACCTAATTCATGAGGGTGGGGTGGGGGAGGGAAGAAGGTGAGGGGAGATTATTCAGGGGAGATTTCCACCACAGTTGAAAGCAGATCTTGCTATTCAAAGTGTGGTCCCTGCAGGAACCTTGTCAGAGTCATTTGGGGACCTGTTAGCAATGCAGAATAACAGGCCCTACCCCAGACCTACTGCATCAGAACCTGCATTTTAACAACAGTTAGGAGACAAAATTTTGATCAAACTTTTTTGAGCAAACTTTAAAGATTGAGAAACTCTGGTGTAGAATAGTATTCCCGAGCTGCACAAATTGAAAGAGCTAACACATAGGCCAAGGAGTTGCAGATATGCACTGTGGGGCTGTGAAGTCTGAGGCAGAAAGTGGTGGGAGAGGACAGGAGGTGTGGGCCAGCAAGGCCACAGGAGGAAGGCTGAGCCTCATGCATCCAGGTTTGCCACAGCAAGGCCAGGGCTGGGATGCGATTTTATTTGAGAAAGCTCACCACGTTGGCTGTGTGCAGGCTAGAGCCCTAAGGGGAGAGATGGAGGAGGATCTTAGAACTCCATTCTAAGGAAAAGATGAGACTGGGAGGCAGTGAAGGTAGAGAGGAGGAAGTGAACTTGAGGATGACTCAGGCTGGCAGACTAAACATGAGAAATGAGGAAGCCAGAGGAGTGGCGTGTGACTCAGGCTTCGAACTTGTGACTAAGTGAAACAAGATGCTCTCTTCAAAACCCCTTTCAGTGATTTCTCCCCAAACACTGCCCAAAGCAGGACCTTCTATCCTTACCAAGACTTAATGTTCCTAAAATACGGGAGAGAACATTTTAGAGGAAAGCAGGCATGTAGCTGCAACAACTACTGACTGCAAAACCTGTTGTATATATGAGCCAATCGAGCTCCTGGCTGGCAGCAGGGATGAGGTCCAATTCACCATATATTACCCGAGCCAAGGACAGTGCCTGGCACACGATTCCTGGGATAAAGCTGGATGCATAAGATGGGCATATCTCTGAAGTCCCTGCTTTGCAGTTCACAGGCCATGTGACCTTGCCCATGTCACTAATGCTTCTGGACCTCTGTTTTTCCATGTATAAACCAAGTATGATAGAGTCTACCCAGTATTATTATCATGTGTATGGGGCACAGAGTGATCGTAGGTTAATGCGCAGCCCAGGGTATGTACTATTAATATTAACACTGCTACTATTACTATTACTAATACTGTTACTATTACTACTACTACATGCTTGTAGACTTAAAAACTAGCATCAAGGCCAAACAAGTTAGGAAAAATGGACTTTATCATAAAAAACACAAGTACAATAAGCTTTTTGATAAATATAGGAAATATATTCTGTGTCAGTTAACAGAAATTCTTGGACCAACATGACTTGATAGAGAAATCTGCGAGACAGTGTAGCAGTTAAAGGGGCAGATTTTGAACCAACCCCCAGCTTCACCACTTATTCGCTATGCAATCCTGGGTAACTTACTTAACATCAATGGGTCTCAGCTCTCTCATTTGTAAGATGGGAGTGTTCATAGTAACCTGCCTGGTGGAACTGTTGAATATTAAATGAGGTAGCATGCATAACATATTTAGAGGTGCCTAACAGTATTCGAGCATTCAATAATTGTTAACTATTGTAATTATTGTTTTGACTTTTCACTGTGTGTGTGTGTGTGTGTGTGTGTGTGTATGTTTAAGGCAAAATCAGAAGTATGAAACACTGGGCTCCTGGTTTGTCTGCATGTGGCTAACAATGTAACCAACTCCAAAGAGAAGAGAGGCTGGCCCCTCTCATTATTCCTAGCGCTGGGCAATTCCGAGGTGCTGTCTGGCAGCCCTAATAGCTACAGGCTGGCTATTTAATGACTTACAAAAACAACAAGAAAGAGGAACCATCATTTGATGCCTAAAAGTGACATAAAATGAAAGAGAAGGTTTGAGTGTGTAAAAAACGCATTGTTCCGTTCCTTATGGCAATTAGTGTAATCAGGAGAGATACAGCACAGTGTGCAGGCATATCCAGGACTCCTTCTCCTGTTCTATCAAAGGATAATATATATTTTCACCTTCAGAAAGGTTAGGTAATTATAAATGTATTCTCCTTACTCATAATATTTTAAGCAAGTAATTGTTGCCCATGGGAAAATGTTTAATTATTTCTGATGAACAGTAGTGTCACAGAAACATGAGAACATGACAGGCAGAGTGTGGAAACCGCAGCCCAATTCTTAATTGTGTGGAAATCTTGTCTTTTTGTGGTGGGGGGAAAAATCCCATATTGATTTTTCCCTCAATTGATTTCACAAAATGTTCAGTTTAGCAGCACTGAGTCCCTCCAATTATAGCATCTTGGTTTCCATAGCTAGAGCCTGCCTCATGCCTCCCTGACGAAAGCCTCACACCAAGTAGGGTTGGGCTGCTCAGCTAGGCCCCTTCCACGGACACTACAGCCTCATAACTGTGCCACTCCCCTCCCCTGGGCATATATATATATATAAAATTTAAATATATTTTATTGATTTTTTACAGAGAGGAAGAGAGAGGGATAGAGAGCTAGAAACATCAATCAGCTGCCTCCTGCACACTCCCCACTGGGGATGTGCCCGCAACCAAGTACATGCCCTTGACCAGAATCGAACCTGGGACCCTTGAGTCCACAGGCCGACGCTTTATCCACTGTGCCAAACCGATTTTTAAAGGGGATAGGGAAGGGCGAGAGGATGCAGCTTTGGGATGACACAGACGGGTGGAGGAGCCCTTTCTCGTGCCATGTATGCCATGGAGGCCCATCAGAGGAGGGGGCTTGGGGAAGCTTGTAGATGACGAGCACACTTTTGTGGATGGGACTCCTGAGACCCAGCGAGGGAGGTGGCTTACCAGAAGCAACACGGCAAAAGCAGGTCTTAAAAGAAGATCTTTAGACTCCAAATCCAGGTCACTTGGGAAGGGAAAAAGAAGCAAGTTGAACTGGGAAGAGCATGGGCTTCAATCCCAGTGGAGTTGACATGACAATATGAGAACTGGTCCTTCAGAAGAACATGGATTCCTAAGCCACTTGCAGAAAGGGCTGAAGGGGTAACAGACAGCGGGCTGCAGACAAGCCCCCTAGTCTCCCTTCCCTGCAGGTGGCTACTGTCTCCACTCAGGGCATCTTAGCGGGGAAGAGCAAGTGACTTAGGACTCACACAAACTTGACTTCAAACCTGCCTTTTCCAAACAATGCTGTGGAGTAGGCAGCACTATCACCTTTTATATATTTAGGAAACTGAGGCTCAGAAAAGTTAAGGGGATTTTTCCCCAAGACAGTGTGACTAGGCCTTTAACCCATCTTGTTTTCATGCCTACCACAACCAACTGCTGGGAAAATTTCATTAAAAAAAAATTTTCCCCGTCCCTGTGTGGCTCAGTTGGTTGAGGTTTGCCCCATGCACTAGGAGGTTGCTGGTTTGAATCCCAGTCAGAGCACATGCCCAGGTTGCAGGCTCAATCCCCAGTAGGAAGCATGCAGACAGCAGCCCATCAATGTTTCTATCTCTCTCTCCCTCTCCCTTCCTCTCTCTGAAATAAATAAAAACATTCTATATATAATATTTACAGATTGCTAACTTGAAAAATCAGTCATTTTATACCTTAATTTTTAATTCATTCATACATTAAAAACTGGTTATATACATTATGATGCTAGTCAACTCTTCTTAAAAGAAATTTTTTATTATGACAATTATAGATTCTCATGAAGTTTTTACAAATAACAGTGAGGTCTCATGTGTATTATAGTCAACTTTTTGATGAAAAATTTGTATCAAATATGGGAGACTTTGGACTAAGGAGTCTTAATAAAAAAGAAAAACTGTGTCAAGCAGCACATAAGGTGGTTAAGTCTGTAGGCCTTTAAGCTCCGTGTCGGGTTCAAATCCCTACACCACCACTTCCCAGCATTGTGATCCCAGGGACTTTCTGGCCCCTCTGTTTCCACATCTGTGAAAAAGGGGTGCTCATAGCCACCTCACTTCTAAGATTGTGTGGGATTAAATGAGTTCATACACATAAGGTGCTTAGAACATACAACCAGCTGACCTTTGATATTCCTGGCATGTGCCTGCATTTTTTTCTGTACATACTAACACAGAAAACACACTTAAATCTTTCCCCACCTATTCCATGCCCATTGTGTGTAAGGGACTAGAAATAGGGTGGAGCTTTTTTGTTTTGAGTTAAATAACATTTGCATAATGGTTTTATTCATCCATATCATCAATAAATGGGTTCTTTGAGATGTAGAAAATTCAATTTTTTTAATACCAGATTAACCTGTGTGTGGGGAAGATGTTCAAGGACACCAGCAGTTTCTTGCAAATGCGGGGATTTTATTCCTTCCTTTCTTTCATAAAAAAATTTCCTCATGAAATAGAATCTATTTCCTCATTTCATCTATGTGTGAAGTTTATGTGTCCTAAACCAACAGGGATGGGAATTGCTTCTGGATCCTGCAGGCAAAATGAAAAGTGTCTGATCTGAGTACCTTGTCAGATATTGAAGTCCTTAGAAAATCCCCACTGTCGTAGTCAGCAAATATCTCTCCAAAGAACACAAGCTGTGTTCATGCCCGTGTTACTGGTAAATAATTAGGGCAGAAGAAGGTGTAACAGAGCAAAGAGCAGAGCAACTGAAGGTATCTTAGGTGTCGCTGGGCTCGACACCCCCACCCCAAACCACTCACATACACAGACCACCATTGCCACCTCCACTTGAGGGGGGAACCGGAAACCATAAAATGACAATGATGTGCTGATCTGCACAGGCCACCCGAGGAGTGAATGACAGGTGAATGGAGTCTTCAGAACCCCCATGAAACCTTCATTCGACCTTTACTTTAACTCTTGCACAATGCACAGCCTTTATTTCATGATCCTGCTCCCTGACTTAACTAGTGTATTTATCTCTGGACGCTTCGTGGCGAGGACTAAGTTTCTCTCAGGGGCTGTTCAGGAAACACATTCCCAGGGAATGGAATGCAAACCTCCCATCTCAACATGTGCTTTCCATCCTAGACTACCCTGTCAGCTTCCGGAAGTCCTTTTGCTCAAGGGCAGGTTTATAAAAGGTAGTACTGAGCTAGAATTGGGTATAAATATCACAAGTCCACCAGGCATGTATCTACATTTTTGTGTGTATAAACTAACTTAGAAAACACACTCAAATCTTTCCCTACCTATCCCATGCCCTTTGGGGGTAAGGGAATGGAAATAAGGGTGGAGCTATTTTGTTTTAAGTTAAATAACATTTCTATAATGGTTTTATTCATCCATATCAAGGCAGAATTATTAGGGGAAATGGCAGGCACTAGGCGAGTGGGATGGAGGCAGTCTGCCACTGGGAAGTGGCACTTGAGATGTTAGGTGCCCCCAGAAAAGACCTGGGCTCCCTGCTGCATCTTTATTTGGAGCCAGGATAGGAGTCACCTGATCATTTGGGGAAAGCTCAAGCTTTGCTATCAAGGTGCCTCCAAGAGTGAGGAATGCCCTACAGGGGTCCTCAAACTGTGGCCCGCAGGCCACATGCGGCCCGAGAGGACATTTATCTGGCCCGCAGGGTGTTTTTGCCACCTTGTTTTTTTACTTCAAAATAAGATATGTGCAGTGTGCATAGAAATTTGTTCATAGGTGTTTTTTTTAAAAAACTATAGTCCAGCCCTCCAACCATCTGAAGGACAGTGAACTGGCTCCCTGTTTAAAAAGTTTGAGGACCCCTGCTAGGATATCAGCCAGACCCCAGGGAGTCTGCAGAGCAGATAAGGCTGGGCAACTTTAGCAAAACCCCAGAGGTAACTCCTAGGACACCTTGACTTGCCTCTCCTCAGTGAAAACGTACACTTCCTTCACCAGGTTTCAGACCTTTATCCATCTGGGTCAACCAGGGTCAGTGTTTAAGTCTCTGACCCTGCTCCTTGGGGATGAGAAGGAGTATTGCTGTTTATGATGGGACTCCTTAATGTAGCGGTTCTCAACCTGTGGGTCCTGACCACTTTGGGGGTTGAACGACCCTTTCACAGGGGTCACCTACATACCTCCTGCATATCAGATATTGACATTACAATTCATAACAGTAGCAACATTACAGCTAGGAAGTAGCAATGAAAATAATTTTATGGTTGGGGGTCACCACAACATGAGGAACTGTATTAAAGGCTCTCCACATTAGGAAGGTTGAGAACCACTACCTTAATGCTATTTCTTTCTTCAGAAGGCCTTTCTGGCTTCCCATTCACAGCTGGTATATCTCAGTGCATCTGTAATCACCTGGTCTACCCGCCTCTTCCTTGATAGGTGACCAGCTCCATAGGGGCAGGGACCATACTTTCCAATTCCTTGTTATACCCCTGAGCCTAGCATAGCCCTGGTACACAGTAGGTACTTAATAAATACTTCTTGCATAAATGACTGACAACAAGGCAAAGTACATTTTAACTGTATGTTTAGTTCTCACATGATCTATGGAAAGGAAAACCACTATTCTAATTTTTAACAATGAAAAAAACTAGAAATTAAAGAGGGTTAGTGGCCTAGTAGCAAGGTTGATAGTCCAGTTGAGACTGCCCAGTCTTGCTCTGTTGCTATAATTATGTGACCTTCCTCCTGGCTCTTTAAATTTTCTCTCTATTCACCTAAATCCCAAAGATAAACTTAGAATCACCAGCACTTTCCATCCCCCACACCTGCTGTGGATCCCAATCGATAACTGCAAAAAGCATTTGCTATTGTTCCAAGAAGCTGGGAAGTCAATGTGTTCATTAGCGAGTTCCCCCTCCCTGCAATCAGCTAGGAAGACGAGGTGCTAGGGCCTGTTCTCTGTATTTCTCTTCAACCATCTGTGACTAAAAATGTTTTTTGAAATCTACTCTTCCCCCAACTCTCACAATTATAATTTCATCTCATCTTTATCTCCCTTCCCCATACTAACACTCTTATCCCTGCAACTAAAACCCAGAACCCCATGCAACCTGGTGATCTGCTTCTCTTTCCCAAACCTTCTCTAGACCCCGGGAAATAGATCTGGGCAGCTTAAGGTCTCCAAGTTTTACCAAAAATGAAAGCAGACTTTCGTCATCAGTGCTTCCAGTCTGTCAGGCGCTGTACAGACACTCCAAAGAGAAGGCAAATGATGTGAGTATGTATCAGACAGATGCTAACCCTGAGGCCACCAAACCCTAACTCCCCCTGTTGCTTCTGCTCAGGACCAACCTCATTTCCTGGGGTACAGGCTAATGGACCAGCCGCCAGACTAAATAGAATCCCAAATGCTGTTGTGGCAGGGTAGTACGAAGCTAGGAAAATTACTTGGCAAGTGGAATAGGGAAACTGAGAACAAAAGCTGACTCAAACTGGACTCATCCAGCAAGCACCCTGACTCACCTGCCTCCTCCTCCCTTGCACAGCCACTCCCTTAAACATTAGCCTTCAGAACAATGAGGTTCTGATTAGCATTAAATTATCTTGGGGACAAAGCCTCAGGTCTGTTGACCACTGAGACAGAGTTTTGGTCAAACTAGAGATAGCATCTAGACCTCAGTGGTGTTTTAGCTCCAGGCCCAGAATAGCAGCAAAACCAGATAAAGTGACACCATGGCTGGCATCAGGACTAGATGTAAGGACCAATGAATGACCTCCTACACTAGTGCCAACCAATCTATACAAACCATGACCCTGACCTTATACACTCATTTTTTTAAAAAAATATGTTTTTATTGATCTTAGAGAAAGGGAGATGAGAGAGAGAGAGAGAGAGAGAGAGAGAGAGAGAGAGAGAGAGAGAGACCAATGTGACAGAAATACCAGTTGGCTACCCACCCTGACCAGGAACCGAACCTGCAACCTGGGCATGTGTCCTGAGCAGGAATTTGAACCAGTGGCCTATTGGTGCACAGGATGGTGCTCGACCAACCTGGCAACACCAGCCAGGGCAATTCATTTTGATGCATCAGCATATTAAAGGACACACTTTTGAAATTAATGAATATTCTATTGAAACCCTCCTCTGAAACTTCCCCTAAAATTCTTGCCTTTAGAGAACAGATAAAAGCCCTTCAGACAAAGGACACAGTGTGCACACTCCTTCTCTAGAACATGCCCATGTTTTCTTTTTCTTTCTTTCTCCTAAGCTCTAAGGGTCCCCATGAGACTTGCTACTAGGGAAGCAGCGGACAGCAGCAGCTCCTCCAGGGTTAAATTAATCCCTGAACCTGTCTCCAAGGGCCCTTCTTTTGCCTAAGTCCACACAGCCAAGCTGGCTCACTTCTGCTTCTGTGACATTCTTTCTTAAAGGCCAAGGCAGGCCTCTGAGCAGGTCACTCAAATCTTCTTTTCAAGTGTATTGTCACTTTGCATGCTAAGTAAACTTCCTCTTGTGTTAGAGTTCTCAATTCTGAGTTCTTCATTTGCCAAACTCAATAACGAAGAGCCGATATTGCCAGTAACAATGTGAATTTTGGGGGATCCATTATATACACAAGGCTTGGTCTGCATAGGATCAGCCACCAGGGATAGTAAAACATTTTTTATTTAAATCACAATTTAAACCTATTTAAAAGTCGCAATTATAACACAATGAACATCTAAATACTACACTTTACCTAGGTTCACCAACTTTTAATATTTTGCCACACTTGTCTTATCTCTTTCCTTGTGTACTTTTCCTTTTTTTCTAAACTATTTAAGCATAAGTTGGCAACACCATGACTCTTTAACTCTAAATTCTTTAACATATATCTTCTAAGGACAAGTACATTTTCCTGGATAGCCACAATATTATGATTTGACTTGGCACATTAGAGAACTGTTATCTAACATGCATTTTGTATTCAGATGTTAATGTCTCAATAATCCCAGTGTTTCTTTCTCATATAGGATTCAATCCAGAATCATGTGTTGCATTTAATTGTCATTCCTTATTAGCCTGTAATATGAAACTGGTCCTCAGCCCATTTGTTTCTCATGACATTGACACTTTTGAATAGCATAAGCCAGTTGTTCTTCAGAATGATTCTCAATTTGTGTCACATGATTCCAATTAGCCCCATCATTGGTGACATTACATTTATCATATGATTAATATGGTGTTCACCAGATTTCTTTGTTGTAATGGTACCTTTTCCCTGTGTAATTAATCAGTACTCTGTGGGATGCTATATGAGACTGTATAACTATTCTTATCCCAAACAACTTTTAATACAATAGTTTAAGCATCTGTTAATTATGCTTATCTAAATCAATTATTATACCAGTGGTTGCATCATAGTAGTTTTCTAATTCTACCATTCTTCATGCATTAGTTGGTTTCCCCTGTAAAAACAAGAGCTTTTTATTCTCTCTCTCTCTCTCTCTCTCTCTCTTCTCTCTCTCTCTCTGTCTCTCTCTCTAATTTTTATTATCACAGTAGACCAGGGATAGGGAAAGTCCAGCCCAAAGGCCATATTAGGCCCACAGAATCATTTGGTCCAGCCCTGCCCAGGAATTAGGGGTGAGTTAATTTAATGTTTGGGGTGAGTTAATTTAATGTTTGACCAAATATAGCAGCTAATTTTTAAGTTGATGTTTTGAATGATGTTCTAAATATCCAAATGGCCCTTGGCAGAAAAAAGGACGCCCAGCCCTGCTTTAGTCCCATGGGCTCCTTTTTGCATTATTTAGTGTGTTAAAATTCATTGCTATCATTATTATTTCCAATTGAATAAAAGGAGAAAATGTTAAGCCTTCTAGTTCCCTCCCCATTCTTTTTCTGCCCAACTTCGGCCACTTGAGGCTTCCTGCCCCCTTCTTTTCCCTACTGACTTTATTCCTGAGAGGGAAACCTGAGAGGTCACACAGAGGAATCTGACACTGTATCATGATGCCTATTTCCTCACTGAGCTCCTTGAGGGCTGGGGTCATATCTCCTCATCACTGTCTCCAGCCCCTAGCAAGGTGCCTGGCAGGTAGGTAGCAGGTGCTCACTAGTTACTGTGAGATGCAGCCCAGGAAGGATTACTTCAACCAAGCACAAAGTGGCAGCTCAGTATCTCAGGCAGTCTTTATCACTCAGAATGGATCAGGACCCGGAGAGACTCGGCAAAAAAGCAGCCATATTTGCTTGGACTTTTACATGAGATGTGAATACATGTACCTGGTGGGGTGTTTTTTGTTTGTTTGTTTTTTTAATACTCACCTGAGGATATATTTTTGTTGATTTTGAGAGATAAAGAAAGGGGTTGGGGAGAGGGAGAGGGAGAGGGAGAGGGAGAAGGAGAGATCGGTTGTCTTCTGTATGTGCCTAGATTGGGGATCAAACCTGCAACCTAGATATGTACCCTGACCAGGAATCAAGCCAGCCACCTTTTGGTGTATGAGACAACACTCCAATGAACTGAGCCACCTGACCAGGGATTATATGGTGTTTTTAAGCCACTATCATCCCAGGTTTGTCACATGCTGCTGAATTTATATCCTAGCT
>PVJC01039985.1:0-16977 GCA_004026665.1 Murina feae | reverse complement strand
GCCATCTTCTTTATAAAGTCTTTCTTTGCTTCCTTAGATAGAATTTGCTGTTTATTCTCCTCTGCTCCCACCATATCCTCAAAACTCCTTGAGAACAAGGAAGGGCATTTATCTGTTTCTTAATGTCCAGTTAAGCAAATGGCACTCAATAGGAGCAAAATAAATATATGTTGGATGAATGAATAAATATTCAATGCCACCTCATAGAGAAATCCTACTCCTAATTTCTCTTTTTATATACAGTTCTTCACTGATCAATTTTCCCACAAGTTCTTAGTGCTAAGCAACAACTTAATACCCCGTGTTTTTTCAAAACTGCAATTGTCTTAAAAGTCTTTGAGATTCAATGTACTCATAAGGCCTATGAGGAAAAACCAATTCTGAAGCTCATTAGATCTGCTGACATCACAAACTGATGTGCTTCATGAACTTGGATGAGAGGCTCAGGTCTAACTTTCCATTCATTGTTTACAAAATTGTAAGCATCTTTAAGAGGAAAGGAATGTAATTCATGATGTGTCCAATGATCCACCACACTAAAGGGAGGCATGTGGTGAGCATGAACCACCCAGTTACCTGAAGAGGTGTTAATAGTGGCAATACTCACAAGCTCAGTCACTATTCTTTGGGCTAAGTCATATGTGCTCTCACAGCCATTTCTGTGGTTTCTCTTGCCAACCATCAGAGTAGAATCTTGGACAGAGACCAGAACTAAAGTTAGGTCCTTCTTGCTAATCCTATGATGCAGAGATGCAGAAACTAACCTTACAGTGTTAGATGGCTTTCATGACGTTCCAAAGGCTGAATCAAAACGAAGGGAAATGGGAGGCCATGGTAAAGTAGAGGTAGTAATAAGAATACCTTTCATTTATACTTTCTGGGGAACTAACCAGTATCCTGCTAGCCTCAAAAAGTTATTGAAACTTCCCAGAGGTGTCCAACTTACCCCCCAGGAAATAAGCTAGAACTTTTCACATTATTTCATTATCTTGTATGATCTCAGAATTTTCCTAAGAATAAGGAAAAGCAGGCAGGTGTGCTTTTCATTTTGCAGAAAGAGAAATGGGCACAGAGGGATTAAGAAGGGCATTTCCCAAGGCTTGATAGCAACCGTGCAGTGAGGATTAGAATGTCACACCTGTTTTATTAGCCATGGGGCCTTCAAAGCTGGCTGCCTACATAGCTCCCAGAAAAATGTTTGAAAATACCTACTCCTCATATGTTTCTAAATTGACTTCAAAATTTGTCCATCATACTTTTAAAGGATTGCACAAAATATTATCTCCAGAACTTTCTAAATAAAAAAAAATTAAAAATATATCTGTAATAACCAATTAAACATATCTTTTCCTTGTATCCAATGGAATTTAAATACCAAAGCAATTAGACTCTCATATCTATTTTTTAAAAATAAATGAACAAACTCTTCTTTAACTTTTGGAAATTTAATATTATTTCTTTGTTCTTTTTGTTGTTGCTGTTGTTGTTAATCCTCACTCGAGAACTTTTCTTCCATTGATTTTTTTTTAAAGAGTAGAAGAAAGGGGGAGAGACTGAGAGAGAAAAATATCATTGAGAGAGAGAGAGAGAGAGAAAGAGAGAGAGAGAGAGAGACTGGTTGTCTCCCACACTCACCCCAACCAGGGTAGAAGTCGAACCTGCAACTGAGGTACATGCCCTGCTGACTAAACTGGCTAGGGTTCATTTATTTATTCTTGAACTTATATTTTCATTTCAATTTCCCCTCAGAATTTAGTCCTTATGTAATTTTTAAAAACATCTTATTGATAACCCTATTAAACTTTCTTATACAAAAACGTATGTAAATATGAATTAAAATTTTTAAGTTTTCTGTGACCATAAGTTTCTAAGTAACAAAATTCTTTAATGCTGAGTTTCTGTTACAAATACTATGAATAAATTGATTTTAAAAAACAACATAAATATATTATAAGGTTTGATGAATAATTATAGAAGAAAAATAAAATTATATTGGAAATACATCTTTTATTGAGAGGAGGTTGATTTCTTTTCCAATTCAATCATGTACCTGCTGATGAATATTACTTGTTGACAGAATGAGATACAGATTCTCCATCATTTCTATTCCCACTATTTGTATGTGTAGATGTAAACCTTGAGGAAATGTGTTCATAAATAAATAAGTGGAAATGGAAGGAGTCTTGTTATAACAATGTTAATTAATTATTTGAGTTCCCTTTGAACGATATGCCAAAATTTACATTGTGGTCTATTATCAAAAATCATTTTAATGATGTATCAAATGACAGCTCCATTAGGTTCTACTTGAATTTTGTTGACAGCAACCACTTGATTTGCAAACATTTATTAGACCATCATTAGAGCCATTTACTTTCTCAATCCTGTCCCTCTACCTTCAAGGGTTTCTTCTCAAGTGTTTTTTTACCACCTGGGGGAATGCATCTCAGTGAGACTGGAGAGAAAAGCCATTCGTTGCTAAGTAAGAAAACATTATGAAAGGGAAGATGGGAAAGAAGCCAGCAGGACAACTTTCTCAGTGGCTCTCAGGCAGATGGTTCCTACCTAAGTTGAGCATCTGGAAATTGATTCCCCCAAAGCTATCCATGACCACCTACCCCTTGGAAAGTTTGTAAATTGTTTGGGGATACGCATACTTCAGTTTGTATTAGCTCAGGCTTCCACCACTTTTGAATAAAACCTCCAACTGTGTGCCCATCATTACACGTTGTACATCAATCACCAACCATGTGCTGGGCATTTTTCTAAGTGCTGGAGATACAACAACAAAGAAAAGAGATTAAATTCACACTACTGGACAAGAGAGACAATGACATCAGAATTTGGCTCCATTTTTATACTGAGCACGCTGGGACATGACAAGTCAGAAATAGAAAGCTCGGGCCACTGTCATCCTGAAACATGGTGGGCTTGCAAGGACAGGGTGCCCTGCCCCCTGTCCTAAGTTTCCCTGCACCGAACAGAATGCCAGGCACCTCATAGACTGTCCATACATATTTGCCCAATTAATTGAGTGAAGTTGAAAGTCAAAGAAAATTGTATTTATCTTTCTAAAGCAAGCATATCAAAATCGTGGCCCGTGGGCCACATGTAGCCCACAACAAATAATTTTGCGACCCAGCCAATATAATAGTATGTTAGAAACATTTTAATAAAAATTTTGTAACTTAATTTTTACAATATCCTGTTATACATAATTATTAATAACAAACCAAAAGGTTTGCTAATTATTGATTACTATAATCATATTGCATTCATTTCTCTTACACACCTTATGCACAGGCACACCATTTCTCTCCAATAATACCAGCAGTAAATATTTTAGCAGCCGATTACCACATCATTAGTTTTGGACTGACTTGTTTGGTGTACGCAACAGGAAATATTTCACTTTTGAAGAACAAGAAAAATATTTTTTTGCATTATGCTTATTAATTTGAGGAGTTATTCGGTGTCTGGTAAGTTAATGTTCAAGAAAACATGAATTTTTATTAAAATGTTATATTATTTTATATTAACGATTACTCATTTATTTCAACCCTTTGCATTCAGCATGTCTCTATTGAAATAAACCTACGTTGCTATGAAAATTGAAGCTTTTGTTTTTTTGCAGCCCAAGTAACTTAAACCTTATTTATTTGGTCTGTGTTAGCCTTTGAGTTTGACACGCTTATTCTAAACTGTCTGATACAGTTGTCTTTTAAATGAGTACTGCAAAGTTGTTCATGAAAGCATAGCAGTTTTAGATCCCAAGAGAAACTTAGTGACCACGTGATCTCATTTCACCTTTTCTTGTGGAAAAAGAAATGAGGCCTGGAAAGGTGAGGTAACTTATCAGTATCATGAATCTATGAAAAATTTTTAGATGCCTTCAATCCAAGCAAGTTCTGCCTCCTTTAAAATAGCCCCAGCTTGATAGCTGCCACTAAGGAATGTCCCTGACCCATAGCTATGCAATCTCACAACAAAGCCTTAGACACCTATATAAAAAGTGAAATAAGAAAATACTTCTCTCTCCCTCTATTTAATGAATTCCCTTGGAATTCACAGGACACATCTATAATAATAAAAGTGTAATATGCTAATTAGACTGGACAGCCAAACAACCTTCTGGACGTCCTTCCAGATGAAGCTGTGGTGGCGGGGGATGAGGCAGAGGCAGTTGGGGCAATCAAGCAGAGAGGTGAGTGGTTAGGGGAGATCAGGCAGGCAGGCAAGTGGTTAGGGGCAATCAGGCAGGCAAGTGAATGGTTAGGGGCGATCAGGCAAGCAGGTATAGGAGTTAGGGGTGATCAAGCAGGCAGCAGAGTAGTTAGGGACAATCAGGCAGGCAGGCAGAGTGGTTAGGGGTGATCAAGCAGGCATGCAAGCAGTTAGGAGCCAGTGGTCCCGAATTGCAAGAGGGTGCAGGCCAGGCTGAGGGACACCCCCTGTGCACAAATTTCATGCACCAGACCTCTAGTATAACATAAAAGAAAAAGTTGTTGGTCAGTTGTGTTATTTAGAGTGACTACTCCTACACCCCAATATGTGGTTTTGTGTTTTCAAGTTGGAGAGTATTAATAGAATTTTTTAAAAAATATATTTTATTGGTTTTTTACAGAGAGTAAGGGAGAGGGATAGAGAGTTAGAAACATCGATGGGAGAGAAACATCGATCAGCTGCCTCCTGCACACCTCCTACTGGGGATGTGGCCACAACCAAGGTACACGCCCTTAACCAGAATCAAGCCTGGGATCTCTCAGTCCTCAGGCTGATGCTCTATCCCCTGAGCCAAACCGGTTAGGGCAATGAATGGAATTTTTAATGAATGGGAGTCTTCCATTGTTTCATTGTGAATTTAATATCTGTGGTGCCCAGAGGCCAAATTTCCCATCATCGGTTAGCAGGATTATTGGTCAGAAAGATTTTTTAAGCAGAGAAATAATAGTACAAGTGGAAATGCAGCTGCTTCTGTTCTGAGGTCTCTGGGGTAAGTCCTTGGAGTGGCTGCTGACTGACCAGAGGGAAGTCCCTAGTGGTCAAATAAAAGGTTCCAAGTAAAAGAAAGTGTTGTTTAATTACACTGGCACAAATGGAAACCAAATGAGTAAATAAAGAGCTTCTGAGAGGAGAATTTGTTGGTTTGGTTTCTGAGTCAGTTCCCAACAGTTTCACATTGCACTTCTGTTGCATTTGGTGGAGGTAGTGAGTCCTGAGAAGTTTCTGCCGATGGCCTTCGAATAAGAAACCCTGGAAACCACACTTGGTCGGTGAGGAACAAAGGAGCCCAGAAGAAGAATCATTTCACAGCTGTCTGTCCACCTCCACAGATGACCCCCCCGGTCATCCCAGATCATCAGCTCAGTCCCTGAGTGCTGTTCTTCATTCTCAACTGGCTTTTCAGGAAGTGTCTACTATAAAGTTCCAAAGCCCTCTCACATCTATTCTATTATTATTATTATTATTATTATTATTATTATTATTATTATCATTATTACTAGAGGCCCAGTGCACAAAATTTGTGCACGGGGGGGATGTGTCCCTCAGCCCAGCCTGCACCTTCTCCAATCTGGGACCCATCAAGGGATATCTGACTACCCATTTAGGCCCGACCCCAGTGGAATTGGACCTAAATGGACAGATGAACATCCCTCTCACAATCCAGGAGTGCTGGCTCCCAACCACTCATCTATCTGCCTGCCTGATTGCCCCTAACCACTTCTGCCTGCCAGCCTGATCAACACCTAACTGCTATCCTGCCAGCTCAATTGCCCCTAACTTCCCTCCCCAGCCAGCCTGGTGACCCCTAACTGTCCTCCCCTGCTGGCCTAATCACCCACAACTGCACTCCTCTGCTGGCCATCTTGTGTCCACATGAGGGTGGCCATCTTTGACCACATGGAGCAGCCATCTTATATGTTGGAGTGATAGTCAATTTGCAAATTACTCTTTTACTAGATAGAATTATTATTATTATTACTACTAGAGGTCTGGTGCACAAAATTCATGCATGGGGGGGTCTCTTAGCCTGACTGAATCTTCTCACAATCTGGGACCTCTGGCTCCTAACCACTCTGCCTGCCTGCCGGATCCCCCTAACTGTCCTCCCCTGCCAGCCTGGTGGGCCCTATTAACTTTTTATTTTAATCTTATCCCCTTCTCACCAATTGGGAACTGACTCAAAAACCAATTGTATTTTAGTTCCTTATTGGCTTCTCCCTCTCACACAACTTTTCTCTCTCTCCTTTATGTAACACTTTTTCCTACTGACTCATCATTTATAAACTTTTCTTTCCTCCTTATTTCCTACTTCTGTTCCATCATCCTTCTTCCCATCTTTCTTTTATCCTATGAAATAGGATAAAACCTATATAAGTCCAGACACGTGGGTAGAAATTCTAATTATGCCCTTCATCTTGGGCAAGTCATTTTGCCTGTCTGAGCCTCCATTTCCTTATCCATAAAGTAAGGTATCTTGAACTAGGACAATGAATTTAAAACTTTTTAGTCTAGGACCAACAGTAAGAAAAACATTTAAACCACAAAACACACATACCTATGCATAAGCACACAACACATACAAAAAAGCACACACACAAAGCACATTTATGAATATACAGGCCACACACATGTATAGGAACACACACTACACACAGACACAAATCATATTGTAAAACACAGTGTCCCAATAGGATATGTATAACCTTTCTATGTATAATGAACTCTGATACTTTCTGTTTTCATATATCTTACTCAATTTTTACATTTTTAATGAATAAAATAATGCTGTTGCGACCCACAAAATTGATTTCAGGACTCACTGGGAGACTGTGGTCTGGTGCTGAGAAATCCTAAATTACATGATTTCTTCTACCATTTAAAATGAATAAATGTAGGATCTATGCTTAGAAATCAAACAACAACTTTCTATAATATACATTTCTATATTTTATGTTTTTTAAATGTGTATTGATTATTTTTACATGGGAAGATATTTTTTTAAATATGTAAATTAATTTTTAATTGTTAAACGAGAACATGCGGTCATTAAGAAATTAATGGAGAGAGTGCCCTTAGTGGTCCTAAATCTGTCTCCTGCTTCAATAGTGTTTGGATGGAAGAGACCCAGGGACACCCCCTTCTTCCAGCCTCCAGTCACGCTCCTGTGTCTTATCCAGACACAGAACCAGCCAACACATTGGGTTTTTTTCTATCTTTACTCCTTATGGCCGAACAACCATAAGCTCCCAAGTTCATCAGAATTATTCCACCGAGGTGGAGATTTCGGCCAATTGCCCAACCTGCATCTGCCAGCCTCCTGTACCTACCTCTCTCTGGGCTTCTATTTCAACCTTCAGTATGTGGCTTTGGAGGAGGGAGGGGGGCTACTTCTTCCTTGAGTTGGTGGAGAAGATGCATGAGGCCTCCCAGCGTCTCTTAAAGATGCAAAACCAGTGTGGTGGCCGCATTCTCTCCAGGATGTGCTGAAGCCTCCCAAGATAAAACTCAGGGCACCATGGAAGCCATCCTGGCCTTGGAGAGGAACCTGAACCAGACTCTTTGGGAGCTGCAGGCCCTGGGCTCTACCTGTGCAGACCCTCAGCTCTGTGACTTCCTGGAGAACCACTTCCAGGATGAGGAGGTGAAACTCATCAAGAAAATGGGTGACCACCTGACTCACCTCTGCAGGCTGGCCGGCCCCCAGGCTGGGCTGGGTGAGTATCTCTTTGAAAGGCTCACCCTCAAGCCCTCAAGCATGACTAGGAGCCTTTGCAGCCCAGAGGCCTTTGAGGGGCCCCTCTGCACCCCCCTGGTGTCTGGCTTTTGCCTGAGCCTCTTCCTAAAACTAATAGCCATTCTTTTAACCACCCTGAAGCCCTCTCCCATGCATTGGACCAAATGAAACAATAAAGCTTTTTGCAGGGAAAAAATTTTTTTGGAAATTTCAGAAACAAAATAATCTAAAAACAAAAAACAAAACAATAGCCTTTCACTTTGGTGATAATATTTGGCAGATAAAGATTTCAGCTTGTATCCTTTCATCTTTTCTCCCTGCAGGCATGCACACACTTTTCTCTTCAATGCGATATATTTGAACATAATAATGTTTCCTCTCAACAATATGTCATGAGCTTCTTTTCAGATCAATAAAAGAAATATCAACTACTCTAAAAGAATAGATTTAATATTCTCTTCACAGAGCAACACAATTGGAAATCAATATAAGAAGGCAGGAAAAAATACATTTGGAATTTAAGGACAGACATCATTCTAATAGTGTGTGAATTCAAGAAGGAATCACAATAAAAATGTCAAAATGTAGAAAACCAAAAAATAAACAAAGGACTACAAATCCAGAATTGTAAGATACAATGAATGTTATATTTATATAAAAATTAGTAGTCTTAAATGTGATTGTTAATAAATAAATCTAAACTAATAAAAGCGAAATAGTAAAATTAACCGTTTCTCCGAGACAGGGTAAGCCACGCCCACCAGCCAATCAGAGCGGCTGTATGCAAATTAGCCCAGCCAAGATGGCGGCGGCGGACACCCAGAGGCAAGCCTCCGGGTGTCCGCCGCCGCCATCTGTTGCCTTCCTGCAGGCCACACGGGTGGGGGGGCCAGAGGAGCAACCGCCCGCAGCCCCACACCTCCAGGCAGAAAGCAGCCTGGAAGTAGGTCTGTGATCGCGGGGGCTCGGCACCTCCGTGAGTGCCCCATCCTCCGCGATTGATTTCAGGCGGCAGGGCAGCCGGGCCTGGGAGAGCAAGCCAGCCCAGGCCCCCAGGCTGTCCTGCAACCTGGAAGTAGGTCCGTGATCGCGGGGGCACCGGCACACACGCCTCCGTGAGTGCCCGAGCCTCCGCGATCGGTTTCAGGCGGCAGGGCAGCCGGGCCTGGGGGAGCAAGCCAGCCCAGGCCCCCAGGCTGCCCTGCAGCTGGAAGTAGATCCGTGATTGCGGGGGCTCCGGCACAGAGGCGTGTGTGCCCGTGCTCCCGCGATCAATTTCAGGCGGCAGGGCAGCCAGGGCCTGGCGGAGCAAGCCAGCCCAGGCCCCAAGGCTGTCCTGCAGCTGGAAGTAGATCTGTGATGGGGTGGGGGCACGGACACTCAGGGAGGGATAGCCTCCCTGAGTGCCCATGACCCCCCCCTCCCCCCATGGATTCCAGGCGGCTGGGCAGTCTGGGGGGTGGGGGGCAGGCGGAGGATCCGAGCCAGCTCCGCCCCTGAGGCTGAGGCCTGGAAATCAGTGCGGGGCACACAGCACACAGAGAGGTGTGCCTTCTGTGTGTGCTGTGTGCTCCAATGGATTCCAGGGTCCCAAACTGTGAGAGAGCACAGGCAGGGATTAAGTACCCCCCTAACCCCTGCCGAGTGCACAAATTTTTGTGCACCGGGCCCCTAGTATTTAATAAATAAGAAAGATTACAAATTAATTTGATTTTTCAAAGCTGGGTAATAGTTACATGGGTGTTTATTACATACTAGAGGTCCAGTGCATTGGATTCATTAACTGGTGGGGGGGTGACATAAGGGATCAGGCCTGCAGTGGGAGCTCTGCTCATCTCCATCAGCCAAGGGGCTGTGGACAATCCCTGTGAGTGGCAGCTCCCTGGTCAGGCATCTTCCATGGAGCTGGAGCACTCGCCTCTCCAGGGGACCTGGTTGGGGTCCGGCCCAGGGACAATAGCACTGAGAGGCAGTGGAGTAGGCCTCAGTCCTGCAGAGGCCACGAATCCGTCTCCCAGACTCCAGGGTCAGCTCTGGGAGCCCAGTGACTGTGTTGCACAACCTGCAGGCATCCAGAGGAGGTAGCAGGGAGTGAGGAGGAAGAGCCTGAGGTGAGAAGGTAACGATTGTAGCCCGGGTTCCTGCCTGTTGGCCTGGGCTTCACAGTGGGAGTAGCCGATCATCCGAGTCAGCCAAGTGGCACTCCCACTGTGGTAGCGCACTGATCACCAGAGGGCAGCTCTGCATTGAGCGTCTGCCCCCGGTGGTCAGTGCACATCATAGCGACTGGTCTACCAGTCTTTCTACTGTTCAGTTGCTGGGCTTTTATTATTTAGGCTGTATGGGTTTGCTTGTTTTTGCTTTTTATGAGTGTTTAAGATATCTCATAATTAAAACTTTATAGCTATATATAAGTTTCAAGGCACAGCATTATACTTTGATATTTGAGTACACTACAAAGTTATCAAAACTTTTTAAGAAAAATAAATGAGCTAATTCAGGAAGCATGTGACTCAAAGTAGACTCAAAGAAAGCAAGAAAAAAATAAGGAAATATGAAATCAGAAATTAATGATCATCAACAAAACTAAAATCTACTTCTTGGAAAAGACAATAAATAAATCATGACCAATAAACAAACACCAAGAAAAAAAGAGAGAAACCACAATGTTTTAACATTCAACAGATTATTCTTATTCAATGCAACTATCATAGAAAAAATAATTTTTTAAATAAAGAAAGCTACCAACTTATTTTCTGAAACAAAACTGTCTCAGCTTGAGTTCCCCAGAAAACAGAGCCTGAGACACAGGCTTGTGTGTATACAGGTAGTTTATTTGGAGTGTGATCCCCAGAAACAGAATTGAGGGGCACAGGTTGCAACATGGAAGGAGGAAAGTTAAGATAAGGATGCATCACCGAGCTGACCTCCACTAGGGGAGACTGGGACCTTCTATGAGATCTTATTAATTTTATTTCAGGACTATCAACCTGGGGAAAGAAAGGAAGGTGCATAGGGTCTCCTGAGTGCTGTGGGCAAGGTTCCCCACTGATCAAGGGCAGCCTCGCTCTCCAGCACTTCCAGGGGCACTTGTGTGAGTGTGAGCAAGTTTTACAGGCATCTCATGCCTGTGCATTGTGGAGCCCTAGGAAGGATGTGAGAGAAACATGAGACAGACCTAGACAAAGTACAGTTAGATTGTACCTGCTCAAAGCCGGAGTCAGGGCTGGCATGAGAAGCCAGAGACAATGCAGGGAGAGCTGAAAAAAATTTTAAAACATGCTCAAGAGATGTCAAATAAAACAATAAAAATAAAACCAGCCCTAGCTGGTTTGGTTCAGTGGATAAAGCGTCAGCCTGCGGACTGAAGGGTCCCAGGTTCAATTCTGGTCAAGGGCATATGCCTGGGTTGTAGGCTTGGGGGAACATGCTGAAGGCAGCCAATCAATGATTCTCTCTCATCACTGATGTTTCTATCTCTCTCTCCCTCTCCCTTTCTCTCTGAAATCACTAAAAATATTTTTTTAAAAACACACCAGATACTTTGGTTTTCGCTATCAAAGGCAGATCAAAACTATTTAAGAAAAGAAATCTATGGGTTAATATCACTTATATACGTAGATACAGAAGTCCTACATAAAATACAAGCAAGGCCAAGAGGGGTTTATCTCAGGAATGCAAAAACTCACTATTAAAAACACCATTCAGTGTGACTTAACATGTTAATAAATTAAAAAATAAAACAAATATAATCATTTATATAGATGTAGAGAAAGCATTTGAATTTCATTAAACACAACATTTTAAATCTCTTAACAAACTAGAAATGCAAAGAAACATCATTTATCAAAAACTAATGGCAACACCACAATAAGATGAAGGCCTAAAAGTTTTCCCATTAAAATCAGGACCATACCAAGATGCTTGCTATGATTTCTATATTAAATAAAGAAAAGTTCAGAAATAAACCCTCATATTTATGGTCAACAAGGGTATCCACTGATGAGAAATCAGTCCTTTCAACAAATGGGTTTAGGACAGTTGGATAGCCACATGCAAAAGAATAAAGTGCCCCCCCTCCGACCTCATACCATATTTTTAAAATAAACTCAAATAGATCAGACATAAATGTAAGAGCTGAAATTAGAAAACTCTTTAAAGAAAACGTGGGTACAAATAACCTTGGATTAGGCAATTATTTCTTAGATGTGACACCAAAATCACAAGCAACAAAAGAAAAAAAAATACATAAGGTAACATCATCACAATTTAAGACTTCTGTGTTTCAAGGGAAACCATTAAGATGGTGAAAGCACAGCACACAGAATAGAAGTAAAAACTTGAAAATCATATATCTCATAAGAGACATATCTTAAAAATATAAAAAACTATTACAACTCAATACTAACAAGACAACCCAATTTAAAAATGGGCAAAGTATCTGAATAGACATTCCTCCAAAGAAAATATATCAGTGACCAATCAGTACATGAAAAGATGCCATTAAGGAAATGAAAATCAAAACCACAATGAGATACTACTTCAAATCTACTAGAATGCCTTTAATCAAAAAGTTAAATGATAAAAATTGTTAGTGAGTATGTAGAGAAATCGAAACCCTCATATCCTAACGATGAGCATATAATATATAGCAGTGCAGTCACTTTGAAAAACGGTATGACAATTCTTCAAACAATTACTGCATGACCCAGCCTAATTCTACTTTAGATTTATGCTCAAGAGAAATAAGAACATACATCTATATGAGAATATGAATTTAGAAACTTTTAAAGTAGTAGTATTCATAATGGCCAAAAGGTAGATACCAACCAAAAAGTCTAACAACCGATGCATAGATAAATAAAATATGGCATATCTATATAATGGAATATCAATTGACAATATAAAGAAAAAAATTATTGGCAATGACTTCATGGATATGGTAATAAAAGCAAAGGCAACAGAAAATAAGTTGGATTTCATAAAAATTAAGAACTTTTGTGCATCAAAAAATACTGTCAAGAAAGGGGAAAGAAAACCTACTGAATGGGATAAAATATTTGCCAATCATATACCCAATAAGAGACAGCATATACACAGAAAACTCTACAACTAAAAATGAAAAAGAATTCAAAATGGATAAATTACTTAAAGAGACTTTCTCAAAGATATATATCCTATATAATAAAAGTGTAATATGCAAATTGACCATCCCTTCAGGATGCCTAAGCCACACCCACCATCCAATCAGAGCAACTGTATGCAAATTAGCCCAGCCAACATGGAGGCTGGCACTCATGGAGCTGAGTAAACAGGCAGTTTTCATTGAAGCCAGAGTAAATGTATTTTCAGGCCTGGCTGGGTTTCTCCTAGCTCCAGGCAACAACATATTTGCAACAATGTCTCAATCATAGAAATCTCGGGAGCTGAAGCAAAGAGCAGTCTGAGCCTGACTTCTAAGGGCAACAGAGTCTCAATTATAGAAGCCACCAGGTGAAGCAGAGAGGAGGTTTTTTTACCTGCCTAGGCCTTGGCTTAAAGGAACAGTGTATCAATTACAGAAGGTAAATAAACCCCAGAAACCTGCTTCCAGCCATCCTTGCTGGCCTTGGGTCAATGGGAGCTGTGGGCAGCCTGAAAGTCTGAAAACGCCCCTCAGCCCCACACCCAGGCTGGCCACATCCCAATGGGGTGAGAGATGCCACTGTGGGGCTTGGCCAGCCTGCAAACAGCCATCAGCCCCTCACCCAGGCTAGCCAGGTACCCTAGTAGGGACCCAAAACCTGAAGTGACTGTGGGCAGCCTGAAAACGGCCCGCAGCCTGTCACCCAGGCTGGCCACACCCCAATGGGGTGAGGATCCACACTCAGGGGCTTGGCCAGCCTGCAAACAGCCATCAGCCCCTCACCCAGGCTGACCTGGCACACCAGCAGGTGGACATCCCCAGAGGAGTCCCAGACTGCGAGAGGGCACAGGTCGGGCTGAGGGACCTCCCGAGTGCACAAATTTTTGTATACTGGGCCCCTAGTATCCAATAAGCACATAAAAAATGATCGACATCATTAGTTATTAGAAAAACTAAATTCAAAACCCACAATGAGATATCATTTCACACTAAGATATCTATTATAATGATTAAAAAAGAAAGAAAGAAAATAAGTGTTGGTGAGCATCTGGAAAAATTGGAACCATCACGCTTTGCTAGTGGGAATATGAAGTGGTGCAGCCACTGTGGAAAACAGCTTGGTGGCTTCTCAAACATTAAACATGGAACTACCATGTGGCCCCTCAAGTTCACTCCTAGGAACTAGAAAATAATGTAAAGAATTAAAAAGTAGAGACTCAAACAGATATCTGCACATTAATGTTAATAGCATCATTATTCACAAAGGGGGAAACACCCAAGCACCCAGATGATTTGTTAACCAAAATGTGGTGAATATATAAAATGAAATATTATTCAGTCTTTTTAAAAATGTCATTTTAATATGTATATAACATGGACGGACCTTGAAAACATTATACTTAATGAAATGAGCCAGACATAGAAGGACAAGTATTGTATGATTCTGCTTACATGAGAGATCTAGAATAGGCAAATTCAAAGAGACAGAAAGTAAAATAGAGGTTACCAGGCACCAGGGCAGCGAAGGAGATAGGAGTTACTCTTTAAAGAGTTTAGAGTTTTGTTGAGGACAATGAACACATTTTGAGTATAGATAGTGGTGATGGTTACACGGCATTGTAAATGTGTTTAATGCCACCAAATTGGGTACTTAGAAATGGTTAAACTGATAAATATTGTCTTATTTTATCACAACAAAAATATAAAATCTTGATACATGCTCCAACAAGGATAAACTTTGATATGATTATGCCAAATAAAAGAAGCCAGTCACAAAAGGTCAGGTATAATATGATTTCATTTACATAAAATTCCAGAATAAGAAAATTTATAGAGACATAAAGCAAATCAGTGGTTGCTGAGGGCTCAGGGAGAGGAAAGGGTAGCGGGTTGATGGTTAAGGGGCATGCAGTTTTTTATGGAGTGATAAAATGTTCTTAAAATTGACTGTGGTGATAGTTACATAACTCTGTCAATATACTAAAAGCCATTGAATTTTTTAACTTAAACAAGGAAATTGTATGGTATATGAATGATGTCTTGATAAAGCTGTTTCAAACAGAAAAACAATGTTTGAAAATTACTCAGTTTTTAAAAAATAATAAAGTAACACCAGAAATTTTAAAAGAAGAAGAAAAAGAAAAGGATGTAAAGAAAGAGGTACAGGGGAAGGGGGAGTTAGAATGAAAAGGAAAAAGAATAGAAGTTCTTTCCATCAGTAAATAAACAGAAATTATCTATGATATATCTGTCTATATAGAAAAGTTGATTCTTTCGACAAACTCTTTAAATGTTGCTGAATCCAAGGTTAACACGCCAAAATCAATAGCAGTCTGTAGCAGTCCTACTTAGTGCTCCCAATGGCGTCAGGTCTTAATCCCTGGAATGTAATAAATATTGCCTTATGTCAAAAAGGATCACTGTAGTCCAACAAAATGGACAACCTGGATGAAGTAGACATATTCTTAGAAAAATAGAAGCTCCCAAAGCTCAATCAGGAAGAATTAAAAAAAAACCTGAATAGGCTGATAACTATCAAAGAAATTGAAGCAGTGATCAAAAATCTTCCAGCAAACAAAAGCCCTGGTCCAGATAGCTTTACAGGGGAGTTCTACCAAGCATTCAAAGAAGAACTAAAACCTATCCTACTCAGACTATTCCAAAAAAATTCAAGAGGAAGGCACACTTCCAAGCTTATTCTATGAAGCCAGCATTACCCTAATCCCAAAACCAGATAAAGACACCTCAGATAAAGAGAACTACAGGCTAATATCATTGATGAACATTGATGCTAAAATCCTCAACAAAATTCTAGTAAATCAGATTCAGCATTATATTAGAAAGATCATACACCATGACCAAGTGGGATTTATTCCAGGGATGCAAGGATGGTACAATATCCACAAATCAATAAATGTGATACATCACATAAACAAATTGAGAGACAAAAAAATCACATAATCATATCAATCAATGCATAAAAGTCATTTGACAAAATCTAACACCCTTTCTTGATTAAAAACTCTCAGCAAAATGAGAATAGAGGGATCATACCTCAACATAATAAAAGCCTTATATGACAAACCTACCACCAACATCATACTCAATGGGCAAAAATTAAACTGATTTCCTCTAAGAACGGGAACAAGACAATAGATACCCACTTTCACCACTCCTGTTCGACATAGTACTGAAAGTGCTAGCCATAGCAATCAGACAAGAAGAAGAAATAAAAGGCATCCAAATTGGAAAAGAAGTAAAACTGTCCTTATTCAGAAATGACATGATACTGTACATAGAAAACCCTAAAGACTCCATAAAAAAAAAAACTACTAGCAAATGAATTTGGCAATGTAGCAGGATACAAAATTAATATCCAGAAATCTGTGGCCTTATATACACCAATAATGAACTCACAAAAAGGTAAACTAAAAAAACCAACAACAACAATTAATTTACCATTACACCAAAAAAAAATAAGATACCTAGGAATAAACTTGACTAAGAAGGTAAAATACCTGTACTTGGAAAACTACAGGACACTGAAAAAAGACATAGAGGAAGACATAAACAAATGGAAAAACATACCATTTCATGGATTGCTAGAATCAACATCATTAAAATGTCCATACTACCCAAAGCAATACTACACACACAGATTCAATGCAATCTCCATTAAAATACCAATGGCATATTTCAAAGATCTAGAACAAACTCAAATGGAAAAAAAAGATCCCCCAATAGCCACAGCAATCCTGAGAAAGAATAACAAAGTTGGAGGGATCACAATACCAGATATTAAGCTATATTACCAAGCCATGGTTCTCAAACCTGTCTGGTACTGGCACAAGAACAGACATATAGACCAATGGAACAGAACAGAGAGCCCAGAAATTGACCCAAGCCATTATGCTCAATTAATATTTGACAAAGGAGGGAAGAGCATACAATGGAGTCAAGACAGTCTCTTCAATAAATTGTGCTGAGAAATTTGGTCAGATACATGCAAAAAAAAAAATGAAACTAGACCATCAACTTACAGCATACACAAAAACAAACTCAAAATGGCTAAAGGACTTAAATATAAGATGGGAGACCATAAAAAATCCTACAA
>PVJC01039984.1:0-16003 GCA_004026665.1 Murina feae | reverse complement strand
CTTTCTTGTATCTCACTGTCATAAAATTCTACATTAAGATATTGAAAGTCAATGTAAAATAAAAATATATCCTGATAGGAATTATATCATAAAATTCAAAGAGCCCCTTGGGGAAGAAAGAGCAGTAGATGATTTAATGAGTGAGTAGCTTTCTCTCTGAGCCACAAGGTCACCCCTGAAATGGCTGGGTGGCATTTCCCACTCTCCCTGTGAGCAATTGAACCACATGCCACTAGAGCTGAGATAGATAGTGGAACTCTATTAGCTGAGAGTTCAGGACCAGACTTACCCAGGATTGAACAGTTAGCATGTGAGGGACAATGTCTAGAATCCAGCCGGACTGCAAAGCCAATGGAGACACTTTGCCCTGGCCTGTGCCTGTTAGAAACAATTGGGTGGGGAGAATAGAACTGGAATCTTTACTTCACCTTAACATAAAGCTATAACTGTCTAAAACATGGTCTCAGAATTTACAAAATGAAATTTAACACCTACTCAGGGGAGTTTTCAGAATAAGAAATAATGCATGCAAAAAGCCTGGGACTGAGCACCAGGCGGTTTCTCGTTCAGCTCATGCGTTCCTTTTGAATTCCCCATGGTCACTAGCAGTCACAAGTACAAAGCAGAAACATTAAATTTTATTAAAAGATTAAGTAAATTGATCAACTATTCCAAACAATTTCTCATATTGCAAATACTTCAAGTTTTCCACAGGAAAGGTATATAATGCCCTGGCCAGTTTGGCTAAGTGGATAGTGTGCAGGCCTTTGAACTAAAGAGTCCTCAGTTTGATTCCAGTGGAGGGCACCTACCTCAGTTGCAGGCTCAAGTCCCAGCCCAGTGAGGCACAGTGGGGTAGAGTGGGATACGTGCAGGAAGCAACCAGTCTGTCTGAGAGATATCATTGTTTCTCTCGTCTCCCCCTCCCTTCCACTCTCTCTCAAAATCAATGAAAAATATCTCAGGTGAGGATTTAAAAATAAGATATATGATAAACTCCAGATATTTTACATATTTAAATTTAAGATACTCCAGGCACTTCTAAGTTTAATCCTTCTAACAATCCTACTAGGTAAGTCCTGTAATCGTCTCCATTTTACGTATGGGAAAGCTGAGATGCAGAGAGTTCAATGCTTGCACTGTGATACACAGATTCTGTGTTGCTGAGCAGACCAAGGAAGGCTGCTCAGATGCTCAGCTGCCAATAAAATGGTGACTGTTTAACTTTATGTAGTGACTTTCTAGGTTATAGTATTAAATTGATAGTGAGAAGAAAAAAATTCAAAAAAAATTGTGAGAGTGTAAGAAGTATCCATAAATCACCTTATATTTTAAACAGAATTAGAGTCTGCCTAAGATTTGACCCACCCTAGAACCACCCAGATGGATGGGCATAACCACAAAAATCTGCATGATTTTTACAAGAGTGTTTGCATTTTCTGATTGTGTCAGTTATTCTAATTAAGGCATAAGGTCTGAATTGACAAACTATTGTTTTCCACACTGATAAAATATCCAAAGCTCAACTTCTTTTATTTGCTCATTACTTTCTCACATGGAGAAATTGGCTTAACATCTGTTAGGTAATAATCACATATGCAAATGTTAATAAACATTCAGAACACACTCTGCACTTGGTGAGTCTTTTCCATTATTTTAATACATCACAGGAAATCTGTGGTGAGACTTACAGCCCTTCCATCTGTTCCTGGAAATTAACAGGATCCTACATTTGTAATAATCCTGTGGGATCTGCCATGAAATTGCAAACTGAGATTTAAACACTGGGGAACAATATTAGGACTTCATATAACTCATGATCATATAGCTCATACTGACTCTATTAGGAGTTGAGGTGAAATTGCATAGGTCACTGTCCACAGGTACTGGAAATCTCTGTGATACATGACTAAAAATATTCTTCTCAGTAGGAATTCTGACATTATGTGAAAAAGTTCTGAGCACTCTCAAAGTATTTAAAATTCCCTATAACATAAAAGTAAATTAAATTAATAATAATTCTGCTAATATATTTTCACTTATTAGAAAATTATTAATTTTTATTATAGACAGCATAGCCATATTTGTATCATGTCTTTGAAGGATTTCTTTTTTCAATTGTGTAAAGTATGATAGTCTTTCATACCATTTCAGAATTCTCAGTATTTGAATCATCTACCAATTATCACAAAATCATCCATTGTTAATTTTTTCAAAATGTTTAAATCAGAGAACCAAGATGGTGGCATAAGGTATATACCTGAACGCGCAGCCTCCCACAAGCACATTAAAAAATACAACTATAAAGCTAAACAGCCATCCTCCAGAACCAAGGGGGTGGAAGCTTTACAACTAGAAGGAGTGCATTGAGACTGAATAGAAGTTCTCGGCGCCAAAACTGAGAGATAAGAATGCGTGCGAATAGGTGGTGGCGGAGTGAAACAGTGGCAGCGGCTGCACCTGGATCCACAGCTTGGAAGGGGACTACAAACTCCAGGGTCTCACTGAACGCATTGCGGGCTGAATGCTGTCTGGCAACGGAGTGGAAGATGAGTGGTATTCTAGCAGAGCTGTTCCCAGTGATCACTGACATGGAGCTCCAAGACTCGGGGACTCAAGGGCACGCAGATGCCAGGGTGTGGAGACGCCAAAATGGGGAGGAGCCATGGAGCCAGCTGAGGGGCAGCCATCGCAGGTTGCTCTGCCCCAGTGATTCTGAGACTCCTTCCCACCCAATTTACAACCTCACCCAAGCTGTGCACCTGTCTGCCTGCAGCCTAACCTAACAGACTGCAGCTGGAACAGAGAACTCCAAAAGTTCCAAACCCCAAACAATAAGGAGAAAGGCCTGGAGGTCATTTCCTCCCAGTGATACCAACAGCAATCAAGACTTAACTACAACAAGACTGTGCCCTTAGCCCTCAAAGGCGTACACCAAGAGTGTCCACCCCAGGTGATTGGGGAGACTGAATCACTGGACCCTATAGGACACCTAGCACAGAAAGCCACTCTATCAATGCAGGGAAGCAGCCAAAATGCAGAGACAAAGAAACAAATCACAAATGACAGAAATGGAGGAAAGCAAACAACTAGATATAGAGTTCAAAACCACAGTTATAAGGTTTTTCAAGAATATTCTAGAGACTGCCAATAAATTTAGTGAGACCCTCAAGGATATGAAAATGAACCAGCTAGAAATTAAGCATACACTGACTGAAATAAAGAATAATATACAGAGATCCAACAGCAGACTAAACGATCACAAGAATCAAGTCAAAGATTTGAAATACGAAGAAGCAAAAAACACTCAATCGGAAAAGCAAAAAGAATCCAAAAATATGAAGATAGTGTAAGGAGCCTCTGGGACAACTTCAAGCTTACCAACATCAGAATTATAGGGGTGCCAGAAGAGAGAGAGAGCAAGATACTGAAAATCTATTTGAAGAAATAATGACAGAAAACTTCCCATACCTGGTTAAAGAAATGGACTTACAAGTCCAGGAAGTGCAGAGGACCCCAAACAAAAGGAATCCAAAGAGGACCACACCAAGACACATCATAATTAAAATGCCAAGGGCAAAAGACAAAGAGAGAATCTTAAAAGCAGCAAGAGAAAAACAGTTAATTACCTACAAGGGAGTACCCATACGACTGTCAGCTGATTTCTCAACAGAAACCATGCAGGCCAGAAGGGAGTGGCAAGAAATATTCAAAGTGATGAATAGCAAGAACCTACAACTAAGATTACTCTACCCAGCAAAGCTATCATGTAAAATTGATGGTCAGATAAAGAGCTTCACAGACAAGAAAAAGCTAAAGGAGTTCATCACCACCAAACCAGGATTACTTGAAATGCTGATGGGCATTCTTTAAGAAGAGGAAGGAAAAGAAAAAGGTAAAGATAAAAATTATGAACAACAAAGTGACAACAAATACATATCAACCAGTGAATATAACAATTAAGTCAATAGAAATATCTGATGAACAGAATAAACTGGTGAATAGAATAGAAGTAAGGGTATAGAAAGGGAATGGACTGACAATTCTCAGGGGGAAGGGGGTGTGAGGGGTATGGGAAGAAACTGGACAAAAATCTTACATCTATGGATGAAGACAGTGGTGGGGGTAAGGGCATGGTGTGGAGGGGAACCAGATGGAGGGGAGCTATGGGGGTTAAAAAAAGGAACATCTGTAATAATCTGAACAATAAAGATTTATTTAAAAAATGTTTAAATCAGAAAACTATAATTATTAAATCTATCCAACTAAATAAGCCATCTTTAAAGGAATCCTAAAAAAAAAAAATACTCATTGGAGCTGAGTTTGACACCTAACATATTCAATTAGAACCAGGCTATAAAGACGAAAGAAATTATCCAATTCTACTCAGTTTTTTTATTAAATTAGCTGAGTGGTATCACTTAACTCAGATTGGGAATAGGTTCACTAAATTCAAATATCACAAGAATTACAAGTAGGTAGGAAAATTAATATTTCAAAGCTTAAAATATAAGATGTTTTATGGCTATAAAGTTCAATGTCTGAAACTACAATAAGAAAAAGAAAACCACAAGAATTACAACTCAAGTATCAGATATATGGCTCTGATATTTAATAAAACATGAAAATAAGTTTTATTTCCTACATATTGTATCAACATTGTTTAACATAGCAAACCTGAGATACTTCATCATTCAGCAACCTTCATCCAACATTACTTAAGACAAATCCACTTTATTTCCTACCCTTTGAGTAATAGCCTAAGTGCAAGTTACACTTTAAGGAATTATAACTGAATTTAAAATACTATGAGCTTCTCAGAAAACTTACTTTACCACCATAAATAAAAATACAATTGGCCTTACTTTATCCTCATAAGTCACTGAATTCCCAGCTCAGACTCTCTCTCCATCATTCTAGTAACAGCTTATTTCCTAGTTAAAAATCGTCTCTAGGGGAAACACATGAAGCCCATAATAGTCCCTTGACTCCAAAGCATAGAAGCCAAAGCTACATTCAGGGTACAGTGTTCAGGGAACAAGTGGGGTGGGACAGGCTGACACTTGGAAGGAGTAAGGAAGAGAAGCAATAGAACATTGGTTTGGCCCTTAGTTTGTCAGCATTGTGCTAGGTGCCTGATTTATATCATTTCGTTTAATCCTTACAATTATTTTTAGATAGACATTATGTTTGCCATTTTTTCAGGTTGGGAAACTGAAGCTCAGAGAAGTTATGTAGCTTCAACCTTTCTTATCTTATCATTAACTAGGAGTTAAGCAAAAGTTTAAAACCTGGTCTGATTAATTGGAAACCCCATGTTCTTCCCCTTCCCCTTTAACCTGCTGAGAAAGTTCTGGAAGCCAGTGGAGGAGGGGGCAGGAGAGAGAAGGTGGGGAAGCAGTTACTATTGAAGGGCAAAACGGGGGAGTGGGAAGGTGCTCAACTGTTTGGACAGGTTACTTCGTGGCTCTCGGTGGAAACTCTGTCGCTCTAAGAGGCTATCGACTTTAAACCTGTACTTGATGAGAAACAACCTTGTATTCTGTAACCGCATGTCAAATGGATATCTGCACTCTCTAGAGAAAAATGTTGAAAGCAAACCAGAACCAATGTTAACTCCTGACTCGTTCAGGAACAAGAGCAAGAAGACATAAGAACCGTGGTGCTAGCCCTAACCGGTTTGGCTAAGTGGATAGAGTGTTGGCCTGTGGACTGAAGGGTCCCAGGTTCAATTCCAGTCAAGGGCATGTACCTTGATTGTGGCACTTCCCCAGTAGGCAGTGTGCAGTAGGCAGCTGATCGATGTTTCTAACTCTCTATCCCTCTCCCTTCCTCTCTGTAAAAAATCTATAAAAAAATATATTTAAAAAAAAAAGAACCATGGTGCTAAATGATGGGTGTGCTACTAAGGAACTGCAATTTAATTATATTTGACTAGAGGCTTGGTGCACAAAATTTGGGGGGGGTCCCTCAGCCCACACTTCACCTTCTTGCAGTCTGGGAACCCTCAGGGGATGTCCCTATGGAGAGCGGGACTAAGCCATCAGTCGGACATCCTTGGTGCTGCCATGGAGGAGGGAGAGGCTCCCATCATCGCTGCTGTGCTCGCCATAAGCGCAGCTTCTGGCTGAGTGGCACTCCCCCTGCGGGAGCACACTGACCACCAGGGGACAGATCCTGCATTGAACATCTTCCCCCTGGTGGTCAATGCATGTCATAGCAACTGGTCATTCTGCTGTTCAGTCGATTTGCATATTGGCCTTTTATTACATAGGATAGGCATATACACAAAAGAAAGAGTGAACAAATGACAAAGACCTTTAATGAACATCTGGTAGCTGATTGTTCGCATAGAAACCAGAACCCCAGGAGCTCAGACCCTGGCACAGCATGCAGTGGAGGGTGCATGGTACTGTAGGGAGGACTAGCACAGGAAAGCCAGTGCCTAGGGTCTAGCACTTAGAATGGACACCTTAGATGACCTGCAAATCTCTTGCTTTTACTTCTAAATTTTACTAAATTTATTGAAGTGACATTGCTTAATGAGATTACATAAATTTTGCCCTGGCCAGTGTGGCTTAGTTGGTTGGGTGTCATCCTGTGCACTGAAGAATTGCCAGTTTGATTTCAAGTTGGGGCACATACCCAGGTTGCAGCTTGAGCCCTATTAGGGGTGCAGGAGGCAGCCAACCAACATTTCTCTCTCATGGATGTGGAATATATATATATATTATCAGAGAGAGGAGGGCAAAGATAAGATTTTGGAAGTTGTTAAACTCCTTTTGGGGAAGAGCCAAAAAAGAAACCTAGAAAGCACTAATGTCAAAATGATATGAATCAACAAAAGAAAACAGATGTGAGTTTTCTTTGATACTGCAGTAAACAAAAGCCAGTGCTATTTTAAGGTAGGAAAGGCTGGGCACATTATGAAACAGTTTTGGATTACGGCATTATTTTAGTGAATTCTGAGAAATGTATAATGGGAGAGGTCAAGAAACATTGGTCAAAATCAGAGGATGACTTAAAAAATGTGATTGAAAGAAACAAAGTAGAGTTATTAAAATTCTACTTTAAATATATTCTTTTAAGAAAATGCATTACCTGAATATTCAAGTTTATGATACATTATCATGTTGTGCAAAGATACTCTAAAGAGAGTTTTTTTGACTAGCAAACTGTGCTGTCCTTGGAAGATCAGCACTACATTTAAATATACTTTTGGGGACTAAATCTATTATGCAAATCCACGTATGATGTATTGAATAGATAACCAATATCTGAGATTTGTTACTTTCTAGTTAGTAACTTTGGAAAGGTATGTCCTTATTCTAAAGATAAATGCTCAAAATATTTGTATATCCACTCTATGAAATGCCTTTGGAGCTTGTGCCACTTCCTTTTTAAGTAACCTCGATGGTGGGAAATTATCACATGTTGAGGGAGATCTTAATGTTTGGAAAATAGCCCAAAGTAATTATATGCTGACCCCAGTGAATGAGGTGGGGATTGTTAGGCAATACCACTGTGGGTCGAAAATGCAGTGTGCCTCTAAGGCAGTGTGCCTCAAACTATGGCCCCCGGGCCACATGTGGGTATTTTTGCCGCTGCTGTCTGTCCTGCTTAAAATAAGATATGTGCAGTGTGCATAGGAATTTGTTCATAGTTTTTTTTAAAATCTATAGTCTGGCCCACCAACAGTCTGAGGGACAGTGAACTGGCCCCCTATTTAAAAATTTTGAGGACCCCTGGTCTAAGGCAATGCAACAGCAAACGTGATGATGCTTTTAAAAAGTATTGCTAAAGAGGTTTGTGGTTGTTAATGAAAAATTCTAGGGAGCTGGAGGTTTCTGGAGGTTTCTGGAGTACTTGCTCGCCAGAAACAAGCCCCCTTTTATTACCATCTGTCCTCCCACAGCCCTGTGATCTGACCTTGAGGATGACCCATCAGAGGCTGTGTGCTGCAGCAACTCTATCTGGTGCTGGGTGGCGAGCCTGGCTCTGACTTCAGGCCCCAGTGCCAACAAGAGTCAGGATTAGCCCAGGGTGGGCAAGCTCCAATCTTTCAGTCTAAAAAAGATGAACTTGAACTGAAGTCAGGTGAGAGCAGCACCTGCACGTGGAACTCTCTTACTTACCCTACATCCACCTGTGGTCTTCGTGCACCTCCCATTTCCTTTGCTGAATGACAGACTTGTCCAACTGACATCTCATGAGGTCTGCGAGGCCACTGAAATGCTACACTTTGACTCAAAATATCTTTTTCTGATGAAAAAATCTTATTTATGAAGTTCTATGCCCCTGCAGTTTCATTTGGCCTCGATTAATACGTCTGCGTGGCTTGGTTTTCTTTATAGGCATGTCTGATCATAAACTCTGAGTGGTAAAATTCCTTCATTTCTGCAAAGCTTCACACAGTCAATTATAAACCAAATTTGACCTTATTTTGTTGTCTGGTTACTACCATCACCGATAATATGCCTGTGATTCTGAGTTGGGAGCAAGTAAGGGTGAATCACTGAAATACTGGAATTGCCAAAACCTAAGCTAGATTGTCTCTCCTTCAAACCAACTGTTCTGAACATCTTCACTGGAGTATCTAACATGATACAAAATTATTTTCCTTAGCGGTTTCTAACATGTCTTTGAGGTAAAGTGTGAAATAATGTAAATCTGATGACCATTAAGAGATGAGAAAAATTTAGATGTAAAAATGCCGGTGTGTTGGCTAAAAAGCAGTGCTTTATAGTCACCCTTCTAATACTTAAAAAAATTATGTGCAGAAATATCACTGTAAAATCATGAAAACATTTCTAAGCCTTGAACACCTCATTTTTCAAATGATGTAATTGGAGGAATAGAGTTTGCGTGACTTGGCAAAGTCACATCGTTAACTGTTAACAGGAGTGAGACCTGATCATTAGACCTTCAGGACAGGGTCCTGACATTCCCTGCCTATCTTCTCCAATGGGGGCACATACTCCTGTGGCCCACAGCAGGGGGGGGCCTCTCACCCTCACACGGATGGAAAAGGAAAGGGCAGCAGGCAGGTACAGTCTGAGAAATGCAGAAGAAGGGGAACATGGCAGGAGCAGAGACTAATCCTGCAGAAGCTATAATTCATGTCCATGGAGCTTTGGTTCACAATTATCAGCTCATTAAGGTTCTACCTTCTTCCTCCTTTTCTGCAGCTGCTGACCTAGCACATTTGGCCACAGCAGAAAATATCGATTTGTGTGGTTCCCAGAGAGCAGAAAACATTTTAAAAAATAATGTGCGCTTCAAGGATGATGCTGTAGTCAAGCCTTACTACTGTCAAATGGGTTTTTCTCTATCACTGCAAAGCAAGTAAAAGGTATTAATCACCATGCTGCAAAACCCACATTTATGAATATTGAGAGAATGTAAATTAAATTTGTATGGATTTTATATTCAAAGACATCACAACAAATAGGTATGAGATGCTAGACCTAACCCTATTTTCAAACTTCTGAGATATTTAAGAGAAAATATATTTAGTCCATGAATTTCTTGATTAATCATCTTGGAAATATTTCTTCAATAGTCACTGTGTGTTATAGCCTTTGCTGGACAGTTAAAATGTAATGATTGAACACAATTTTATAGTCGGAAAACCCTACAGTTACATATCTTTTTAATAATTGTTTCTTGGTATCCAAGAGTGATTGGTTCCAGGATACACACACCAAAATCTGAGGATACTAAAGTCTCTATCCAACATGGCACAGAATTTGTATATAACCTACACACATCACACCCTTCTGCATATTTTTAATCATCTATAGATTACTTATAATACCTAATACAATGTAAATTCTATGGAACTAGTTGCTATGCCCTATTATTTATGAAACAATGACAAGAAAAAATTCTGTACATGTTCAGTACAGACACAACCATCATAGACCTAACTACATCAGCGACAATGTGACTTTTCTCCAGAGGGCAGACTGTATGTGCTGGGGATATCAAGAATTGCCCAGCACCCCTGAAGCTGCAGATACACGGAAGAGAAAATAGCAATTATATGACTAAGTACAAAACTCTGTGATAATATGAACCCAGTGCCCGCTGAACACAGAGGGAACAATTCATTCAGCCAGGAAAGGAGAATTAAAGAAGGAGAGACGAAGTCACGTTGTTTGAAAAGTAACAAAGAACAATAATGGCACAGACGCCTCCAGCAAATCTGACCAAGAAAGAGTGACAGTCCTTGATTTATAACATCATGTTCCAAAGCTCACTTGGAAGTTGACTGGAACTCCAAGTGATCTGCCCGTGGAAACTATGTCGCTCCTGAGGAGCAAGTCCTCCAACCAGCCTTTGACTAATAATAATGCCTACATTCTGAGTCTAGAGCTAATAATTAGAACTAAGATGTATTGAGTGTTCACCACGGGTCAGGCCCTGCACCACGCACTGTCATCTGAGCCTTGCGCCGATCCTCTGAAAGAGGTGCTTCTGTTCCCAACTCATGTAACAGGTGAAATGCCTGAAGAGCAGAGAAATGGGACACACGGCTGGTATGACAGGGCAAGATCTCTGCCTAAACATTCGGGCTTTAGAGCTGGGGCTCTTAATCAAAACAGTGCATTGCCCTTGGATGTCAGAAACCATGTTGATACAAACACAGGAAGGAGGATGAGAAAGAATTTTTATGTCCTGTTTCCTGTGTATAGAGCTAGCCCGAAAAAAGATTTGCTACTTTTGGTATTAGAACTCTTCTTGGTAAACCCCTAAATGCCCAATGATATTATGACCCCCTAAAAATATCCATGAGCTCTAGACCATACCTACCCTACACCCACCATTTAACAACTCTCTTTCTCCATTCAGTTAAAATGTCCATTTTATCCCAACTAGGTAATAGAAGAAAAATAAGCTATTGGAATTAACTTATTCTAACATATGGATAACTTATTGTCATTTTTCCACAAATATTTTATTTAGGGAGAGAGAGATAGAAACATCAATGATGACAGAGAATCACTGATCAGCTAGCTGCCTCTTGCACACCCCATACTGAGGACTGAGCCCGCAACCCAGGCATGTACTCTGATCAGGAATTGAACCATGCCCTCCTGGTTCTTATGCTCAACCACTGAGCCATACGGCCAGACAGTATTTACATTTTAAATAAAGAGACTTGTTACTCAGAGAAGTGGGATAGGGAAAGTGGAATAGAAGTGTAATTGGCAGCATAGTGGGGTCCCTCTTGAGGGGACCTTGTCTGCTCTTCTGTAGTTAAGAGTACTTGGGGCTTTTCTCGGTGTCAATTCCATTCCATCCTTAGTCAGCTCAGGCAAACCATTGTCGCCATTCCCACCTTCAATGCCATGCCTGGCAATCAGCCCATGATGTCTATTCTGTGCTAGTAGCAAGCAGATTCTTTTCTCTAGTTGAGAGATGAACTTGTAGACAGTTCTAAGCAATAACTCTGTTCTTCAAAAGTCCTTATTTCAAAGTTTCGGGTTCTGTAAACTGGCTCAAGTGTTGTGACTAGTTGAGGGGCAATCACCCTTTATGTTAGTGAATCAAATCAGGCTTTTGTTCATTTGGCCTAGAATTCTTTACTTATACAGGTCAAATCAGAATTTAGAGGATTGTCTATCTATTTCACTTCTAAGAACACATGACCGATAAGCTAAATGCCATAGGTCTTCTGGAGTAAGATTATACTGATTACTGCTTTGATTCCATTGTCCATTATGGCAACCGCAAGCACCTTGCCTTTGGCAATTAGGTGGGCCACCTGGTGGCCCCTGACACCTGAGATCCAAATATCCTCATTGCACTTAAAGATTCCAGTTTAGCGGCAGCAGTTTCCACTATAATTTCTGACCTATAGAGAAGAGCCAGCACAGAGCCAGGATGCCGGGGGCTCCCCCTGCACCTTCATTTCTCACAGTCGTGGTGAAGGCGGTATTCTCCAGACCTTCCCAAGGTGGGTGAGCAGGATATTATATGATACACCCACTCTACAATTCCACTCTTCCTAAGCCTTTTGACCCTTTCCTCCAGGGCATACCAATGGAGGTCTTGCATTTTAATTTCATTTAGCATCCTTTCAGCCAAACAATCAAGCTGTTAGAGCCCTTTCTAATCCCTCAAATTAAAACAGTGAATCCAGAATCTCTGCTTAGTGGTCCTACATCAATAAATTTGTTCTGATCCAATTTTATGGTCCTCCCACCATTATTTCACACCCTTAACACTCATTTCCACTCATATTTCCAGTCTGACTGTATAAATTAGGAAATTCATGCAGTTCTTTTGGATTCCAGTATACTTCCTCATTAAACACACCCTGTATATCACTTTCAGGAACCTATTGATAGCTGAGTCTAGTTATAGGTGTAGAAGTAAAGTAGAGGTGCTGGGGTAGAAAAACCAGCAGTGTCCACAAGGCACATTAAGATACCATCATCTACAGGAGGCACAAATCGATATTGCTAATATCTGTTCTTTCTTTCTTTACCGCTACAACACTTTATCACTTGCCTCATTTTTGCTGAGCACACTACCAGCCAAAATATAGATAAATTTTCTCAGCTTCCTTTGCACTTAGGTGGGTACATAAGATTATTAAATGCAGGCTAATGGGATATGAGCAGAAGTGATCCATGCAACTTCCAGGTTGTGTCCTTAGAAGATGAAGAAGGACGGTCCTGTCTGGGTTTGCTTCCTCCATCCTTCAGCTTGATTCGGACATGGGATCAGCCAACCTTGAACCACAGGGATGAATGACATGCAACAGCTGCAGGATAGCTGAGCCGTGACGGCCGTCCTGGAGCACAGTTAGCACCAGCTTCGATTCACCTACAGCTTAACTATCATGTGAGAGATACACAATTTATTTTATCTAAGCCACATTACCCTAAGAAATTTATATTGAAAAGAGAACTTGTGAAAAAACAGGATTATCTTTGCTTAGAACCGGCTGAAAGGGCCATCCATCAACTGAAGAAAAGAATTTACTTGCTACCAGGACAAGAATACAAACTTGCTGGGCGGGTGGCAAGAATTCCTGCCTTGACTGTGCGAAGGCTGGAATGGAATTGACACCAAGAAAAGCCTCAGGTCCTCTGAACTGCAGCATAGTTTCTGGAGGCCTTTGAGCTGTAGAAGGCACTTCTGGCTGGGCACACCGGGAGGATGTGAAGAAGCCAAGAAGAAAGCTTAAGGTTTTCCAAGGAATGTGAACCCAAAGAAACACTGCTGTGGACCAAGATGAAAGAGCAGTGACAAACCTGGAGGACTGTCTATGAACGAGGCACTTGATTTGGACAGCGCCTGCACCTAGGCGCAGTGGCACCAACAGCATCTGTTGTAAATGGACAGGTGAAGAGCAGAGGGGAAGCTTGCAAGGGGACACGAGAGGGGCCTGCGGGTGGACCATAAGATGCTTGGTGTTTACAGTCAGATCTATAAAGGAGAGGGAGAGGAGTGGAGAGTTCAGAGTTGGAAAAAACACCGAGGAGAGAATTATCTTAGTTTGTGTGATAGAATTTTTAAAAAACTTCCTAAGAGAGCAGTTAAAGAGTTAGTGAATCTTTACCCCCTTCACCCCCGCCACCAGATGTCTGGAGAAATTGCAACAGAAAGCCAAAACTAACCACACAGATACAGCAAATCCATTTTTTTGGAAAATATATTTAAAACTTGCAATTTGTATACAAAATGTTTAAATATGCTTATCTATAATAATCTATTTTAATGCATATTTGCAACTATCAATACGGAAAAAAAAAAGAAAAAGGATTAAAAAATATCAGGTTATTCATTAGAAAACATCACCATCCTACATGATAAAACAAGGCAAACAAAAATTGTAAATTCTGCAGGAGCCTGGAAAAAAATTCTTTTAAATTGCTATTATATATACTTTAAAAGTACATTTGAATTTTAATAATTCAAAATTGTATGTTATCACTCTTAAATTTTAAAAAATAACTTAGCTACATATCCTATGCCCATTGGATAATTATTGGACAGTTCAAAATCATGAAACAGTTAAAAAGTTGTACATATGATGTACTCTTTCTATAGATACTTAGTATGTTACTTCAAGTCTCCTCATCCTTCTTGATCCTGCCATGTCCTGATGGGTCTGAAGGCCAAGTAGAGGGTAACTGTGGTAAGTCTCATACAGACTTCTCTTTCTCAGCCAAATATTTCCCAGCACAGCTTTATGTTTAGCCTCAGTTCAATGACAGACATGCTCTATTTTGTTTACTTGATTCCTAGTCCACAAAGCAACTGTTTAAATATAAAAAATTTAATGTTTTACATTATACAGATTATGTCATCATATTGTTCTTACTCAATTGCTCTTAAATATATAGGTGCACTTACACAATTCTAAGTTCTGAAAATTTATGAAAAAAATATAATGTTATATTTTTATGACTATGTAACTCATATACAATTAACCATTAGTAGCATAGAATCTAAAAGGAAAATGTCATGAAAATACAAGGTGTCCCCCAAAAATGTACACCTTCTTTAACAACTGATAGCTCAAATTTGAAATGAAATGCCTTTTAATAAACACTGCCATTATAATTATTCAGTGTGTGTATACATTTTTGGGACACCATATAAATAATTAAATAAATAAAATCATATTAAATGAAAATTATGGTATAGTGTCATAAAGACAGAAGTGAACACTGGCAGTATAGTTCTAAGGAGTACATATTACTTAACTGTGATGCAACTGCAGATACATAAAATAATGAATAAAACTACTAAATAATAATAATCCTCCTGCCACACATCCCCAATTTTCAGTAGCATAATTTGGCTGTAGAAAGGTATTAAATTGCTTTTATATAAGTCCCAGGTACTTAAGTATCAGTCTCCTTATGATTCATGTTACTGCCTTTTGGTCCATTAACTTCTACTAACACATTCCTCAAGCATCCCTTCTCTTCTACTCATCTTTATAAATGCAATAATAATACCTGCAGTTTTGAGCACTTGCAGAGTGTCAGACATTATATAAGACTAGGGGCCTGGTGCACAAAAATTTGTGCACTCGGGGTGGAGGGAGTCCCTCAGCCCGGCCTGTGCCCTCTCACAGTCTGGGACCCCTCAGTGGATGTCCTATGATGGCCCCAGTCTGCCAGGCGCCTTTTGTGTGTGAGTGTGTGTGTGTGTGTGTGTGTGTGTGTGTCGCCACTGGGGACCTGCCCCCAGCCGCATCTGAGGCTCGGAGCATCTGAGGCTCGGAGCAGTCCTCCTGTGTGTGTCGTCTACCTGCTGGGGACCTGCCACCAGACACACTGTGGAGGCTTGGAGCAGGCACCCCCTCTATGTTGATCTCTCAGACTCTTGCCCTCCCTGCATGTTGTTCTCTTTTCTGAGCTGTGACCAGGGCTGGGTGCGGCCTGCCTCCCAAGCTTGCCTACTGCCCATTTTCCTCCAGCCACCAGAAAGCAGGGAAAACCCTGCCTCGTGGTCAGGCCAACCTTTTCCTGCTCCCTGATCCCCAGAAGGGACCTGGGAAGCCGCCAAGCAGGCCGACAACTCTTTCCCACTCACCCATCCCCTGCAGCCTTCCTTTCCCCCTTCCCGGTGCCGCCAAGGGGTCTGGGGAGCTGCCAAGCAGGACCCCGGCCCCTGCAGCCTTGCCTTCCCGCTCCCCGATGCCCCGCAAAGGTCCTGGGCAGCCACCAAGCAGGCCGAGACCCCCCTGCCGCCTCTTACCCGCTTCCCGGTGCCCTCCAACCCTGCCACCTCTTTCCCATCACGGGTCCTGGGTCCTGCGCTGTCCCGCCCTGTAGCCGCTCTGTGCACTCGGGAGGTCCCTCAGCCCGGCCTGTGCCCTCTCGCAGTCTGGGACCCCTCGGGGGATGTCCACCTGCTGGCGTGCCTGACCAGCCTGGGTGAGGGGCTTTAAGGCTGCCCACAGCTCCCATTGACCCAACGTCCCAGCAAGGCTGGCTGGACGCAGGTTTCTGGAGTTTTTTCTCCTATAATT
>PVJC01039983.1:0-15997 GCA_004026665.1 Murina feae | reverse complement strand
GCGGCTCTCCAGACCCCTTCCGGGGATCAGGGAGCAGGAAAAGGCTGGCCTGACCACGAGGTGGGGTTTTCCCTGCTTTCTGGTGGCTGGAGGAAGATGGGCAGTAGGCAAGCTTGGGAGGCAGGCCGCACCCAGCCCTGGTCACAGCTCAAAAAAGAGAACAACATGCAGGGGAGGGCAAGAGTCTGAGAGATCAACACAGAGGGGGTGCCTGCTCCAAGCCTGGGGGCAGGCCCCCAGCAGGTAGACACACACAGGAGGACTGCTCCGAGCCTCAGATGCGGCTGGGGGGCAGGTCCCCAGTGGTGACACACACACATACACACACACACAGAAGGCGCCTGGCAGACTGGGGCCATCATAGGACATCCACTGAGGGGTCCCAGACTGTGAGAGGGCACAGGCCGGGCTGAGGGACTCCCTGCACCACGAGTGCACAAATTTTTGTGCACCGGGCCCCTAGTATACTCATAACAAAAGAAAAAATTGGGGAAAGAATTTTAAGTTATTTATAGGAGTTACCTTCTTTTAAGCACTAAGTCTGATATAGGTATGCATCTTAGACCAGTTCCCAAAACCATGAGGAAGGATGTCAGAAGCACAGTTATACGAAGACCTAAAAGGAAACAAAAACATCCGGATTATTTTCTATTTTCTCTTCAAGTAAGTCCAGTGTTAAGAACAAAGATTCTTTTACTCAATCATAATAATGTTATAACCTAATATTATAGCTTTCCCCCATAATACCCAACATGCAAAAAAGACCTCTACATGCTGAAAATGAAATTTTTTAACTTTAATAGAAAATTTAATGATCACATTAAGTATAAAAGAAGTTCCATTAGCTCTGGCTTTTCAAAATAAATGGCTATAATGTTTTGTGCATATGGAATACTAAAAATATAGGGGGGGGGAATGTAAAGGACTAGGTATTTTAGTTTTATATCTCCAATATAAAACCTCTAATTTTCAAATGCAAACTGCAAAAACTCTAAACTTTCACTAAAATAGGTATATATATTTTTGCTGAGTGGTAGTTTTAACTTTTAAATATTTTTTTATTGATTTCAGAGAGGAAGGGAGAGGGAGAGAGAGAGATAGAAACATCAATGATGACAGACAATCACTGATAGGCTGCCTCCTGCACGCCCCCAACTGGGGACTGAGCCCCCAACCTAGGCATGTGCCCATGACTGGAATCAAACCTGGGACCCTTCGGTCCACACGCCAACACTCTATCCACTGAGCCAAACTGGGAAGGGCACTAAAATATTTTTTAATGTGATACACTGTTGCTTTAAATTTTCTCCAAAAATGACAACTGGCTAATTATGTATTTTATATTATAATCGGGATAAGCTAATGCTTGTTATAGGCCCATTGGGGGGTGATCTATGAATCCTTTGATTAGTAGTAACACAATAATGGTCTTTCTTTTTATTTTTCTTGATTTATCAGATGGCTTTCAACTTGCAGAAAGATGTTGTTTTAAAAAGAAAACATAGCTTAGGACTTTAGGAGACAATTTAGGTCAGATAGCTTTCCCTTTCGTATCCCAATATGATCAACTATTTTTAAAATGTTTGCCTCTGGTCCGTCACATGGATAACAGGGTAGGAAAGCATATAAAAAGAAGGTACCAAAAAATACACACAATAATCTACGTAATAAAGTGGAACTATATCATTCTACCATTGGAAAGCTGCTGTTGCTGCTAAACGAATGCCGTCATTTTGTTTGCAGCAGCCACGTCACACAGTGGCTCACAGCGAGCATGGGGCAGAGGTGGCAAAATTTCTTCCAATTTCTCCCAAACTCAACATCCCTTTTGAAACCATTTCACAGTGAGTAGACAAATTGCTTAATGCAAAATTTTCTCTCTTTTCAGATCTTTCTCATTTTTTTTGGCAAAGGGGAGATGGCTAAATGTTTGGTTTTTCTAAGGGTTTCTCTGCTTGAAGAAAACTGAAAATCAACAAAACTATAATTATTCAGATTAAACACAGTGAAGAAAATAAACTTGACATCCAGATCAGGCACACGTAAACACTACATTTCGGACAATTTGTGATATGGACGTTATAATATTCTTATATGAGATGAACATGGTTAATGCAATTTGGCAGAAGGAATAACACAGAAAATTGCACTTCTCAGTAACAAGCAATGTAGACAAATTGCTCATTTACTGCTTCTACTGACAGAACACATATTTTAAAACCACATTATAGTCCTGGGCCGTGTGGCTCAATTGGTTAGGTGTCGTCCTATGTACCCAAAGGTTGCTGGTTGGATTCCTAGTTGGGGCACATGCCAGGTTTGTGGGCTTAGTCCCCAGTAGGGGATGTGCAGGAGTCAGCTGATCGATGTTTTTTTCTCTCCCTCTCCCTTTAAAAAAAATTACATTATAGCCACAGGAAATAGAATGTAATTAACAGAAAGTACATTTATGATCATAAATATTCTAAACTTTCAAAATGGGTGCCCTATGAGATACTGAATAAGATTTTACAGATTTGGGACTATAAGCCTTACATTCTACATGATACTTATTTTTCCCTTAAATATTTGATTTGTAAGTGAGCAGTAGAGCACTGGTTATGGCAATATGGCCCAAATAAACAGGTTCCCTATTAACTACTGTTCAAGGCTAGCACATGTTTCCACTCAAGTATGCTTTTTATCAAACCAACGATAATATAACAGCTAATACAAACATTTAAGAATAAAGAGTTGTCAAAATCTAATTAAAGCAACCTCGCAAGTACAGCTTGGGGCTTTCTTGCTTGGTTTTAATTGTTGCTAAGTATTACTTAATCCACCCCAGCTGATGCTCAATTTTGAACAGAACTCATTCAAATCTTGACAAGGCAGGATTCTATAACTGCATGTAATCAAAAAGATATTAAGAGGACCCCAGGAAAATAGGCTTACGAGACATCTAACACCTTTAAATATCTAGATCCCCAGTGATTACAGTAGTACTAGGACGTGAGTGCAAAAACCATTTGATGAAAGGTATCAGAACGATTTTGGAAAACTAAACATGACTGAAAAAAAATATGTAAGTTCCATTCCAATATGGAATCCAGATGCTGCAGGAAGCTTCCTTCCAGTAGAGGAGAGAACTCCTTTTTTGCTGGGCATCTATTTAGTACAGGAAAGGAGTCTCTACATCAGGTGCCTGGGAAAGCAGTTACGGCCTCAAAATTTATCTGGAAAGACTACTCTTTCCAGCCTGCACGCTTCTATCAGCTGGAGTGAAGGCAAGCCTTGTTTGCTCCTTGCAAGACCTCTAGCCTCCCTCTCCCCAACAGTCACAGCCTGGCCAGCAAAATCTGTCTTGGAGCCCATCTGGACTAACTACATTGTGCCTGTTATTCCTGTTTGCAGTAGTCCAGAGAGATCCCATGATGGGATCCAAGCCATATCCCAGTATGGCTTCGTATACCCCCTACTCCAACCTCACCCCTGCCACCTCCCCAACTCCTGACACCTTTCCACTATGCCTGCCTTCTGAGGTACTCAGAATCAGTGGGTCAGTGGAATCCCTATATTCTCAAGCTCCTCTCTAAATATTCTCTTCACCTTCTTACTCCCACTGAAACCTTTCTCTTGAGAAAATTGTTTCCCCAGTCACTTGTAGCTCATTGTTATTCTCTCATCCTTTAAACTCCCTAATCTCTTTTCTCTCAATGCTTTTAAGGTTTTCCTTGGTTTTAGGCAATGTGTATTGGTATAATTTTCTTCATGTTTCTTCTGCTGGGATTTTTTAATTTCTTAGATTTGTGGATATCAAATATTTCTACCATTATTTCTTTATTCCAACATCCTCCCCCCACCCCCCACCCACACACATATCATTTCACTCTATACCCTTTCCCATTACTTCTCAATTCTTTTTTTGGGATTCTAATTACATGTAAATTATTAGGCTACTTAAAACTGTCCTGCAGCCCACTGATGCTTGTCGGGATTTTTGTTAGGTTTTAGCCTTATATTCTCTGTGTTCTAGTTTGGATAGCACTTATTGCTATCTTCAAGTTCACTTACCTTTTCTTCTGAAACATCTAATCTGCTCTTAAAACCTGAAGAGTATATTTTTTGGTTTCAGACATAGATCACATTTTTATTTCTAGAAGTTTAATGTTAGTCTTTTGTTTCTGTGTCTCTCCTTGCTTTCTTCTATCTTCTTGAACATACGTAGTATATCTAAACTAGCTGTTCTGATGTCCCTGTCCCTGTTATATTATCTGTGACATTTCTGGGTCTGTTTCTATCAATTGATTTTTCTCCTCTTTATGAGTTGAATTTTCCTGCTTCTTTGCATGTTTGGTAATTTCTGATTTGGCTGTCAGGTATTCTGATTTTTACCTTCTTTGCAATGGATTTTTTTTCCCATTTCTTTAAATATATTTGAACAATGTTCTGAGATACAGTTATCTTTGATCTTTTAAGCTTTACTAGGTGAAGCTTAAACATCCTTTAATCTAGGAATCATCTATCTTTACTACTGAGGCAATGACCTTCTGAGTATTCAACCCAACCTCCTATGTATTATAAGCTTTTTCCATTATGGCTGTTGGGAAAGTGAACTATTCCCAGCCTTGTATAAACTTTGGGAATTGTTCTGCCTGCTCCTTTTTGGTGGTCCTTTCTTCAGACTTAGATAGTTTCCTTACATCTACTGATCAGTAGATAGCTAAAGACTCAAGAGCAACTCCCTATAGATCTAGATCTCGCTCTCTATGAAACTTTTCCCCTCTTTGGTAGTCTACACTAAAAATTCTAGCTATGTTGGACTCTTTGAATCCTCAGTTGTCTCCCCAGCTTTAGAAAACTGCAGCTGTCCTAGCTGGTTTGGGTCAGTGGATAGTCAACCTATGAACTGAAGAGTCCAGGGTTCAATTCCGGTCAAGGGCACGTGCTGGGGTTGCAGGCTGATCCTCAGTAGGGGGAGTGCAGGAGGCAGCTGATCAATGGTTCTCTCTCATCATTGATGTTTCAATCTCTCTTTCTCTCTCCCTTCCTCTCTGAAATCAATAATTAATTAATTAATTAATGAAAACTATAGGGCTCTGTTTGGCTTGCCATCTTTTCAGTGCTGCTTGGAAATTCTCTCCAGGTAGTAAGCTGAAGCAACCACAGGAATCACTGTCCTGCTCTGCTGGTTGTTCAATGTCTAAAAACCAGCTTTATATACTTTGGTTTTGTTTTCAGTTGTTTAAGGTGGAATGATATATCCAGTTCTTGTTACTCCATCATGGCCAGAACAGACTTTGATTTCATTCTAACTATAACACTCACCACTCCTGGCTGCAATTTTCTACAGACCACCACATACCTGCCTCCAGGCCATTCACCTTCCCTACTTGGAAATGAATTGGCTCATTATTACTCCTCAGGACACTACTTCTTTCATAAGTCTGGTGATTTCTTATCCAGATGCTTTCAACATCCTGCCTTCTCAGTCACCTGACTTCTTATTCCATAATCATGTCCTCTACATCAGCTTAGTCCTCCTCTCTGTTGGTTACACTCTGACCTTAAGTTTGCCATAATTATATCCATGACACAATTGCAATTTCCCCCATGGATCAACTCCAGCCACACAGGCCTCATCGCTCTTGGATATGCCAAACTTGTTTGCTCTTGGATATGCTAAACCTTTGTATTTTCCCTAAACACTCTTATCCAGAACTGACAAGTCAAGCTTCCTTTTAACCTCAGGTCTCTCCTCAAACACACGCATCAATAAGGCCTTCCCTGTCCCTCTATACAGAGTATTATCCAATCACACCCCCTTTCTCCCTTGCCTTGCTTTATTTTCCAAAGCACTAGTCGCCATTTGACATAGCAAATATTTACGTAATTTTATTGTTACACTAGTGACATAGTGTGTGAAATCGAGCTTAGACCCGGAACCCCAGACTCTGGGACACTGTGGCACCCAGAGTCAAGTCCCGCCCACCCACACACGCTTCACCTCGCATGCAGCCTCCTGGTGGCCGGTCTGTGGTCGTTACAGCTTAGGGCCACTGGGTTTTTATAATATAGATGATGCCTGGGTCTTCTCACTAAAATGCAGACTCCGTGAGGGCTATCTCCCCAGTGCTTAGCACACATGTAGGTGCTATCTCTTCTTAAACTTTTCTTCATTTGGCTTCTAGGGCACACTAGCTTTTGGCTCTCCTATTATCTCATTAGCTAGTCCTTTTATCTCCTTGCTGGAAAATGAAAAGGGGTGAAGGAGTACCAGACCCACCTCAGGAAGAGAAACAGCCTTCCATGCTAACCTGGCTGTGACCCATGGCAGCAGGAAGGCAGCTAACTTCCTCTGCCTTCTAGGGAGAAAGATACTTAAGAACCCAACAACAGCATGAACTCACTTTCGATGTAGGCAGACAGACTATCTGCAGCAGGACAACCAACATGTAAACGTTTATTAGCCTTCTACTGAAAAGGAAGACCACTTCCTAAAAGAGAGAATTTTTAAATCTATTTTTTATTGCTTCAACCAACAGAAAACATAAAATCGAATTCACTACATATTCACGGGAACTCTAAAACAACTCTTAGAGTAACATGTTTTATGAAGCAAATAGGTAGCCCCTAATTTATCTGGCCAGAGATAGAATTATAATCATAAGCGTAAAAATTAACGTTTCTCCACCATAAAAACAAGGGTGGCTAAATTCAGTGAACAGTATTGAAAATTGCTCCTGATAAAAAGATAAATAAAAAGAAACAACAAAAGAGCATTTCCCTCTAAAGTTAGCCAACCTTGTAAGAAACGACTGAGGAATTGTCACAGGTTGGAGGAGGTTAAGGAAAAATAACAACTACACACAATTTGGGACCCTCCACTGAAACCCTGGAACAGGGGGAGGGGAAAAGACAGTGGAAAAGCTAGCGAAAAAGTCTATAATTTAGTTTAAAAGCAATCAAAACAAACAAAAACAAAAGAAAAGAAAACCTCCGCCTGGCCCTTGTGCTTCAGTGGTTGACCATCGACCTATGAACCAGGCAGTCAGGGTTCGACTCCTGGTCAGGACAGATGCCTGGGTTGCTGGCTTCATCCCCAGTGTGGGGCATGCAGGAAGCAGCCGATCAATGATTCTCTCTCATCACTGATATTTCCATCTCTCTCCCCCTCTCCCTTCCTCTCTGAAATCAATAAAAAATATTTTAAAAAAGAAAAAACCTCCATTCAGTACAAAAAACGCTATCTCAGCACCTAGTGCACATCTTCCGCATAAGGACTGCTCTACCTGGAGGTTCCACGCCAACCAAGACACACCTTCCAGGGTTGGGTACCTTTCATTGTTAGAAGGTTCTTCCTTGTGTGGTTTCTCCCTTTGTAACTTCACTCAGTTTAGTTCTTCCTTCTAGACCCACGCACATTAAGTCTAATTCCTCTTTCACTTGATCTCCACATATTTTATATTCTGCCTCGAGTTTCTTTTTGAAGCCTGACACACCCAGTTCCCTTCATGTTACGCATGATGATTTTTTACATCCTTGATTATCCTTGCCACACAACTTCTGAGGTACTCCAGCTTGTCAACAGCCTTCTTAAAATTAATGTTCAGAACTGAACACTGGAGTAGAGCCTATCAAAATTGTTTCTCTTCTTGTTTTTGACACTATGCTCCTCCACCTAAAATCGCCTGCCCTTTTCCAGCAACTATGCCACATCTGTCACGAATCATCTGCTTGTACTTGTGTGGTATAAATCAATGCCTTATCATTCAATCCTATGACCTTTCCTTCCTCCTCACTGGCAAGGGGTAAAGGGAGATATCTGACCAGAGTATTCTTCTGTGAAGAGATAGACTCAATTTATCTGCAAGTTTTATCTGAGAATTAAAAATCTCGATTGACACAGCCACCTAGTCACATTCACACAAGTTTAGAGCTGCGGGGCATCTGTCCCCAGAAACCAGAGTCAGATCCGGAGTTTCCCAACAGCTCTTCCTGGGCCGGAGTCATCTATGAGGCAAAGCCAGCTCACTACTTCCTTAAATCTGGGCATCACCTATTTCCCGGCCTTTCACCCGCAACATCCCGAGTTCCCACGAAGTCAAAGCCTCGGTCATTTTTGTAACAACACACGCAGCACGTGCACGGGAATGCTCTGAGGCCCGCAATATGCAAAAACGTGAACGCTTTTTCTCTGCTGTTGCATAATGAGCCTGGATCAAAACAACAACAACAACAACACAGTAGCTGCACAGATGCCTTCCCGCCGCCCCGGGCCCGGAGGGTTCCTGGGCAGGAATGGGATGCCAGCGGCACTGGCACCGCCGTCCCCTCTGACAACCTCTAAGAAGAAACCGGGGAGGAGGCTCCCCCGGGAGCGTCAGCGCGGCCGGGCGGGGGGCGCCCGGAGCCCCTCACCTCGCTTGTCCAGGAGCCACATGAACGCGAAGCAGGGCAGGAAGCCGATGGGCCCCCACAGCACGAGCAGCGCGATGTCCCAGCTGGAGAAGCCGTAGGCCTGGCACGCCGAGTTCTGGATGGGGCCCCAGGTGTTCCAGACCAGGCCCTGCGCGAAGCCCAGCAGCGAGAAGAGCAGCAGCACCAGCCAGCGGCGCCCGTACACCCGCCCGGGGCCCGGGGCCGCCGCGGGCAGCGCCGCCGCCGCCGCCTCCCGGCTTCTCCAGGCGGCGCCCGGCGCAGGCCCCGGCCCCGGCCCCAGCAGCGGCTGCCGCTCCTCCTCGCTGCTCCAGCCGGAGCCCATGGCGACGCGCGGCCCGCGGGGCCCCTGCCCAGCGTGGTGCGTGGGGCCGCAGACCAGCCCCGCGCGGAGGCGACTGGAACGGGCGGAGGCCGACGCTGCTCCGGCGCCCTCGGCCTCCGGGCCGCGCCTGGTGCGCCTGCGCCGCGCGGGCGGGTCCCGGGCTGGGAGGGGCGGCAGATGCCGCGCGCCGGGGAAGGCTGGGGTGCGGGAGTCCGACGGCCCCCGGGTGCGGAGAGATGCGGAGGAGCTGGCGTCCCCGAGCAGGACCGCGAGGAGTGGGGGAGGCGGGGAGGAGGCGGTGGCCCCGGGAAAACGCCGGAGAGGCTGGATGAGAGGAGGTTGGGCAGAGAACCCGCGCTGCTTGAGGAAGTGTCCAAGTTTTACATCATGTGCCTGGTAAACAACTTGTTGACCTGTAGTCACTCACGCTGATGCTTCTATATTGGGTTTCTTTTATTTATTTGTTTATTTTAACTTCAGAAATTATAGGGGAGGTAGAATAAAATTGAGGTGTAGTAGGAACCCAAATGTTGCCACTTGAAAATATATATTTTTTTAATGTACAGTAAGTACTGCCTAGTTTTATCAGCTTTTTGTTTTACAGACCCAATGAGATTATAAACTAGCCAATTTTACTCATATATAAAAGGTAATGCTTCTACTTTTTCCTGTCATCAATAAGCGAGCAATAAAGATACGGAAGACGTGTGCCCTGGCCCGCTGGCCAATTTGGCTGGAGGTTCCTTTTGTATACCAAAAGGTTGCGGGTTCCATTCTGTCAGGGCACAGAACGAGGTTGCAGGTTCATCCAGGGTCTGGGCGCTTACTGGAGGAAATAGGTCTTTTCTTTCTGTCTGTCTTTCTTTTCCTTCCTTCCTTCCTTCCTTCCTTCCTTCCTTCCTTCCTTCCTTCCTTCCTTCCTTCCTATCATCATCTCCTCCTCCTCCTCCTCCTCCTCCTCCTCCTCCTTCTTCTTCTTCTTCTTCTCTCTCTCTCTCTCTCTCTCTCTCTCTCTCTCTCTCTCTCTCCCTCTCTCCCTCTCTCTCTCCCTCTCCAATCTCCTCTCTCTCTCAAATCAATTCTATTTTATATCCTCGGCTGAGGGTAAAACAAAAACAAAACTACACTGGAAGATTTGTTCCCAAATGACCCAGATCCATATCCAATTACGATTTTGACCTGAGGAAGAGTAAACGAGAAGGGTGGGGGCTGTTGATCTCTTGATCAAACTGACGGTTGTTTATTTTGCTATACAAATCCAGAAGCCTGACAGCTGCCGGGTTAGTGCCCTTGAAAACCTAAGCGATCTGGCCTGACTGGGTGGGGCAATGAGTCACGGGGAACACAAAGGACATCAGATCGAGGTTCATATTCCCCCGCAGCCACGAAAACCAAATGGAGACATGTTGCTGTCAGAGGGCAACACAGGCGGGAAGGGAAAGGAGGAGAAGCGTGAGATCCAAGGTCGGCACGAGCGTTAGCGGAGTAAAGGGACGCGGGTCCCCTTTCCGAGCTCCACCAAAGGAAAAGGAAAAAAAAGCAAACACCCCCTAAAACCCCAATACAACTGGAGAGAGGAAATCACCAAGGCGGAAAAGGAAGGATCTGACTAGAAGACGCGGAGAAGCAGAAACGAAGCCAAGGAAAGACTGCACTGAAAGAAGGACAAAACTGCGGAAAGCAAAAAGAACCACAACCGAGACCACGTGGTCCCATTGCAGCTCCGGCGGAATCAAAACAAACCTGCGTGGCCCCGCCCCGCGCCGGTCACGCGACTTGCACGTGAGCGGCGCTCCCGGAAGAGCCGGCAGCAGCCTCTGGGGTTCGGTTCTGTGCAGGGGCTGCCGAGCCGGAGCCTTGGCCCCGCCGGGCCCCCTCTCACTCCCCATGGCGGCAGGCTCGGGGGCCACCACGGCTGCCGGCGCCGCAGCTGGAACCGGAGAGGAGGAAGGTAGGTGCCCGCCTGCGGTCAGGCGGTGGGTCCCACCCTGTGCCGGGCGGCTCTTGGCGCCCCTCCTGCGGCCGATGGTCTGGCTCCTGCCTCAGGCCCCTCTGGGCCTGCAGTGAGCGGCGAGGGCAATGGTTTCCCAGGGAACGTGCCCAAGGAAATACCTCATGTTAGCGTTGTATGGATTTGAGTTTCATGGATAGCTGACTCTCCTATACTAGATTTGCTTTTTAGTTGGAGATGCCATACTCTCTGTGTCATTCGTATTCTCACTTTTTGAAATAAGGTCAGGGGGAAGCACAAGAGTTCAAAGAAAAGCACCTGTATGATAAAGAGTAAGAAATTCATATGTAGGTAAAATACTTTATACTTGATAAGGATGACTATTGGAAAAAGAATACTATGGATTTTTTAATAGTAATAAAAAACAAATAATGTAAAGTGTATCATCTTTGTCATGTTTAAGAGTACAGTTCAGTAGTGTTAAGTATATTCACGTTACTGTGAAACAGATCTCCAGGACCTTTCATCTTGCAAATCTGAAACTCCCGCTCCCGTCAGCTCTGGTAACTGTCATTCTACTTTCTGTTCCAATGGATTTGCCTATATATATTAGTTCCTTTGTATAAGTGGAATAACACAGTATTTATCTTTTTGTGACTGGTTTCTTTCACTTGGCATAATGTCCTCAAGGTTCATCCATGTTGTAGCATGGGACAGGATTTCTTTCCTTTTTAAGGCTGAATAATATTCCACTATATGTGTAAATATGTTGCTTGTCCATTCGTCTCTCAATGGACATTTGGGTTACTTCTGTTGTGGCTATTGAGAATAGTGCTTCTGTGACTATGGATGTGCAGATACCTTTTCGTGATTCTCCTGCTGAATATTTTTAATGAAAATTGAGATAAAAAAACCAGAGGTGTTTGTTTGTTTTTTATTATGAAAAGTTTACATAGTGACTGCTGAAGAGATGAAAACATTGTGGTAGAAATTTTAAAGATATTTTGGAACGTTTTAAAGAGATTTATTGAGACACCATTTTTTCTAGTACTAACTTCACTTAAACTATAGATTTACTATTCCTTGCTTTAGGTTTAACACCAGTATTACTTTTAAACTTATAAGTAGTATTTATGAGCCAGTTTCTGGTTCATGAATGGAGTAAAGTAAGGAAGAGGGATAACTGAGCAAGACTGCTAAGTGTCAGGAGATGGGAAGAGGATGGTAGCTGTCTGCCATCCCCAGGTGAACTTGCTTGGGGTTCACTACCATACCAAGTACTGTTACTGCCAAGATGAAGTCAGAACCGCCACAACCTTTCTGCTTGTGGTATCTTCAGTGGCACCATCTTCTAGGCCTTGAAATTTAAAGGGTTTTTAAACTAGACATCAGCTTACTTAAGCATTATGCTAACTTTCAGGAGAATTATCTTAGTTTGTATTGACATTTTAAAATAGTGACTATAAAATGAAAGATAATCTTTGGTGTAAATTTTACCATTTGGTATTTAGTCATTTTGTGAAGTCGTACTTGCATAATTCCATTGGTGTTCAGTATTTTTCTGACATGGCCCAATGTTCATGATTTGTTACTCTAATATCTACCATTCCAGAGGTTTTAAAATTTCCTGTATGTATATACAACAGTAGTTGTCAGCCTAATGAAACCGTCATAGGGTTGTGTGTGTGTATACATGTGTATATATATGTACATATATGCATACACACATATACATTATATGTGTGTGTGTGTGTATTGTACCACTATGGTAGGTCTGTGTATTATAACTTTTTTTAAAATGTATTTTTATTGATTTTCAGAGAGGAAGGGAGAAGGAGAGATAGAAACATCAATGATGAGAATCATTGATCAGCTTCCTTCTGCAGGCCCCCTTCTGGGGATGGAGCCCTCAACCCAGGCATGTGCTCTTGATCAGAATCAAACTCAGGACCCTTCAGTCCACAGGCTGACACTCTATCCCCTGAGCCAAACCAGCTTGGGCTGTATTGTAACTTTTGGCTTACTCTGATATCACCTTCTGAAAGTGCTGCTGAGGAGGCGGGAGAGGCTCCCACCACCACCACTGTACCGGCAGCCATCAGCCTGGCTTGTGGCTGAGCAGAGTGCCCCCTGGTGGTCAGTGTGTGTCATAGTGACCAGTCATTTCCAGTCCTTCCGTCGAGCAAACAGCTATGGCTGATTCTCAGCCCAGCCTAAGAGGCACTGGGTCTCAGTATCCCAACAGTAATCGCTGCAAGCAACACCGGGAGAAAGCTGCTCTGGAGTTCCTCCCGGTGCCAGACAGTCCAGCTTCTCCCTGTATGAGTCTGGATCCCCAGAAAGTCACCCAGAACTGGAGTTTAGAGCCATCAGGAGCTTGTGATTCCCTCCGGATTGAAAAAGAGAACCACGTCCTCAGTTGCCAGCCCTTTCTGCAAGCCCTTTCCGCACACACCTCCGTACCTTTGCACTTTACTTCCGCACCTCCTCCAAATGTGTTTTTCTCTTTCTAGTTGTAGAATTTTCACTCAGCCAGCCTTCCCTGTGGTTCTGGGTGGTGTCCATTTTTTCTTTTCGTTGTGGTTTTGAAATGGTTGTGTGAGGCAGCAATTTCGGGTGTTTACCTATGCCGCTATCTTGGTTTCTCCATAAAAATATGTTTTAAAAACAAAATAAAAATAGAGTTGGGGATTTTTTTACATTGAGACCTAAGAGTATCTCTCCTTCCTTACTCCGTTTCCTCTGTAGTTAACTTTGATCACCGGCTCTACCCATGCCCCTCCAATCCCAGCTCCACCCCTGCCCAGGCCTGTAACCTCTGGCCAAGGATGCAGGCCTGGGCAGGGGACCCCCAAACCCCTCCGATCACAGGCTTCACAGAGCTGAGGTCTCTGCGATCACTGGCTCTGCCCCTGCCCCCTCCAATCACAGGCTCTGCCCTTGACCATGCCTGAAGCCTCTGGCGAGGCCTCTGGCCTGGGCAGGGGACCCCCAGCCCCCTCTGATTGCCTGTTCCATCCCTCAGACCCCCCGCCTCCCTCAACACCTGCCTGGCTAACAGGCCTGACCACTTCAGTGGCTGGGCTGAGCCGGACTGGGTGCTGCCATCTTGTGGCTTTGGGGACGGCCATCTTTGCACAGGGTGACACCTAATTTGCATATTACTCTTATTAGATAGGATAGGATCAGTAATAAGTGTAAATGCAGTGTAATTACACAAAAAGATTTGCCATAATAAAAACGGTACTAGCTATTTTTCCTATTATATGAAATAACTATAGTTACTTATCTGTTGCTCTATGTATTTCTCTTCCTAGATGAATATGTCAAACCTTTCACACCAGAGAAAGCAAAAGAAATTATCATGACTTTACAGCAACCTGCCGTCTTCTGTAATATGGTTTTTGATTGGCCAGCACAACAGTGGACTGCTGAGCACCTTTCCAAGGTCCTTCATGGCAAACAGATACGATTTAGGATGGGAATGAAAAGTACAGATACAGGTAGGTATGATTACCGCAAGTAATCATAATAATAATGTCTTTTCAATAGTATTTCCACATTCCCAGCAGTGTGTCCTTTATCTCTAGAAAATCCTTTATTTCTAATTCTCTTTTGGACCATTTTCAGATAGAGAATATTTTATTGGAAGTTTTAGAACAGTTTGTGTTAAGATTTTTTGTTTTTTAAAGAATAAACAACATATAGTTTATAACCTCATCTATATATATAAAAGCCTAAGCGACCGTCTGACTGTTTGCCTGTCCGACACGCAATGACCACCAGAGGCTGGATGCTCAATGCAGGAGCTGCTGAGCTGTGGTGACTTGGCAGCTGAGGTTTTCGGATGACACACCTAGAATCAGAGAGCAGGGAGCCCGATTCTGGGGTGCATCACCTGAGAACCGCCCTCTCGCAATCTGGGACCCCTTGGGGGATGTCTAAGAGCTGGTTTTGGCCTAATCCTCGCAAGCCATACTGAGGGACCCCACCAGTGCAGGAATCTATGCACCGGGCCTCTAGTATAAAATGCTTTTGTTCTAGTATATGGCAAGCACTTAATAAATATTTGTTAATCTGTTATTATTTCTGTTCCCACATGACTGAAAATGACCAATAGCAATCTAATAGTTGCTCCCACTTTTGGCTTGCGTAGAATGTGTTCTTTTATGTGTGGCTCGGTCTTGGTTGAAATTTTATCTCTCTGCCTTATCAGATGCCTGACCTCCATTTGCAGCTGATATGTAAAGCTATTTTCTTATTCTCTTAAGCAGTTAGATTTTGCCAGCTCCCTCTTCTTCCCTGAAGACTTGCAATGTTTTGATTTGTTTGCCTTATAGTCAGCACAATTATTGTTACCTCTCAGAATACTTAATATAAGAGAAGGATATAGTTTCTAATCTAAAGGAGCCCACAACATTGTCTGGCTTCAGAATGTGTGTTTAACTTATATTTAAATATGGGCAGGTTTGGTAGTCTAGAAATTCAGCGTTTCAAATATTGCTGTGAGGTGGCCTATGAATATCTACTAACTGAGACGGAGTTTTAAAAAGTATCTGTTTTCTCAAAGCTTCTTTCTTTCATGTTAACCTTCTAGTAGATCTCATAGAATTATTTGGTTTTTGGTGTCTAGACTCTCCTTGTATTCCCATGACAGACTGAAATGTTTTTACTGTATTTTTTAAATTAAATGCTAGACCAGCAGCAGCTGCATAAAAACCAGCATGTGCTGGTTCCTTCTTGATTGTAGTCAAATAAATCTTCCACTCATTGAAGACAATAATTTGGAGAGAAATAGGACGTAATTTTTCCCCCATCCTGGTTAGACTCCAAATACAATACTACTACTAATAGCTAACAGTTATTGAGAGCTATTGTGTTAGTCACTGGTCTAAGTGCTCTGTGGATATTAACTCTTAATCTTCTTCAGACTTATAGATGAGTCACAGTAATTTGACATTTTCAAGTTGATACTTAAGCATAAAAAAAAAGTAGAAAGTCTTTGTGGTTATAACAACTCCACTGAGTTTTTACTAAAGATATTTTGTTCTTTTAAAAAATTAAGATAAAATTCACATAATGAAAAGTTCACCATTTTAGTATACACTGGTTTTAGTATATTCACCATGTTGTGCAACATCATCACTATCTAATTCTAGAACATTTTCATCGCTCCATAAAGAAGCCCAGGACTGCATGCATATAAGCATAATCAATGGACACAAGACACTGGGGGGTAGGAGAGGCTGGAGGAAGGTCAAGGGGAAAAAGGGGGAAAAAAAGGAGACATGTGTAATACTCTT
>PVJC01039982.1:0-16015 GCA_004026665.1 Murina feae | reverse complement strand
GGGGCCTTTCCGCCCTGCAAGCCAAGTCCCCACATGTGCCTCCTTCCCCAGCGGCTCTGATCGATCCCTAGCGGCTCTTAGCCAAAGCGGAGCTCAGAACCGCTGGGGTGTGGGGCCTTTCCGCCCCGCAGGCCACGTCCTCCGTGCCTCCTTCCCCAGCGGCTCTGAGCTCAGCGGCTGTGAGCCGAAATGGAGCTCAGAGCCGCTGGAGTGTGGGGCCTTTCCGCCCCGCAGGCCAGGTCCTCCGCGCCTCCTTCTCCAGCGGCTCTGAGCAGAAATGGAGCTCAGAACCGCTGGGGTGCGGGGCCTTTCCGCCCCGCAGGCCAAGTCCTCACGTGCGCCTCCTTCCCCAGCGGCTCTGAGCTCAGCGGCTCTGAGCCGAAATGGAGTTCAGAGCCGCTGGAGTGCGGGGCCTTTCCGCCCCGCAGGCCAAGTCCTCCGCGCCTCCTTCCCCAGCGGCTCGGAGCCGAAGCAGAGCTCACAGCACTGGGGTGTGGGGCCTTTCCGCCTGGACCCTGCAAGGCATCAGCCACCACCTTCTCAGCCCACTCTGCTGCCCGCTGGTTTCCATGATCCGCCGCTCTCTCTGAGGCTCCTGGCCGCCATCTTGCCTGGGCTAATTTGCATACAGCCACTCTGATTGGCTGGTGGGCGTGGCTTACCCTGTCTCGGAGAAACGGTTAATTTTACTATTTCGCTTTTATTAGTTTAGATCAGTAAATTCAATCAAAATACCTTTCAAGCAGGCTTACTTTTAAAATGTTTTGCTTGTTCTTCCAAACTTCATGCTATTGGCCCACCTCTTTCTTGACATTTGACGAACCTGTTTTGAGAATACCATTTCCTGGTGAAATAATACTTTGGAAGGCATTGAATGAAGTCCAGAGTATTCAGAACAGGCTATGTTGGTCCCATGGGTATACTGTATATCTCTACTCACCACTCCAGTCTTTTCCTCTGATCCTACCAGGAGGTTTACCAAGTCCTACCCAGCATGACAGCTCAAACAAAGCACATCCTCTGAAAGAATTGCTGCACTCAACTCACTTGCAAACTTCAGTGATCTGTAATTGTGCATCCACAACAAAACCTTAAATAAAAAATAATTAGCAGAATAAAATTAAATATGCTAGTGTATTTTTGAGAAAATATTTTGAACTATGAGTGTGTAATAAATAGGTTAAACTTTTTTGAGGGGATGAGGATAAGACATTTAGAATTTTTTCACGATTATTATCCAAATTTGCGGTTTGTAAACTTTTATATTCCACCTATACAATAGATATAATTTCTTTACCTATTTTTCAGTGATGTTCAAAGAATGAAAGGAAATACACATGAATCATAGCATATTTTAAAAAGCATGAAATGTAAAATAAGACATCATTTGGACTTTGCCATAGAATGAGGGTGTTTGTCTAAGTGAATGTTATAATAAATGAACCTGCTTATTCTATTTTGATAGGAATATTTAAAAACGTTATTGCATTCTGTCCATGATAAATGGATTATAGAAATATTTGAACATTTTTAAGTATCAATGCCTTCATTAAATACATGTTTTTATTACTTGTACAGCAATAGAAGTATGCCCGAAAGGGCTATTAAACTTTTAGGACATTTTCCCATTAAATTCTAAAATCTGCTTTCTATAATTTTTCTCTATTTTTTCTCACATTTATGCAATTAACAGTCTTTTTTTTACTACTACATGTGTATCTGATACTTACTTTTAAAATCCTCTCATCCATTAGCACCTTTGTAATAACTCAGAAAAGTGACAGCTAATTTTGTTAAACACATTGGCCAAATGAAGGGGAATATGTGGTGATCAAGAATAAATAAGCTGAGCATCATGCTAAGCTAAATAAGCCAGTTGGAGAAAGATAAATATCATATGACCTCACTCATTTATGGAATATAATGAACAACATAAACTGAGAACAAAAATAGAGCTAGAGGAGGAAAAATATTCTAGAATATAATAGGAGCAATCCTGTTATTTTCAGACTTTTAATATTTCCTACAACTTTTCTGATATAGTACTATGTTAGTACAGTTTTGGTAATACTATTATGCTTAAAATCCTTTTAGTCTTAAAATATTGATGTTTATTGCATGTAACATTATTATATTTAAGATTGTTTTTCTTGAAATATTAAGGTTTACTGCATGTAACATTAAAAAATAAAAAATTAAAAAATTAAAAAAATAAGCTGCCTATGAACAGAATAGGTGAGATTTAAAGTCAACATGCATGCATTTTTTTGACCCTTGTGATTTCATTTTCTAGTTTATGTTTCTCAACAGTATTTTCTATAGCTGAAAATGTTCTTTAAAATACATTCTAGCCCTGACCAGTTTGGCTGTGGATAGAACATCGGCCTGCGGACTGAAGGGTCCCAGGTTCGATTCCTGTCAAGGGCATGTACCTTGGTTGTGGGCACATCCCCAGTGGAAGGTGTGCAGGAGGCAGCTGATCCATGTTTCTAACTCTTTATCCCTCTTCCTTCCTCTGTAAAAATCAATAAAATATATTTTTTAAAAATAAAATAAATATATGCAGAAATAATTAAAATGTATGCAAAAAGGTATCACTAATCCCAGATACAATATGTCAAAAAGACTCACTTTCTGATTTAAACAAACTAAATTTACTTTCGATTGTCAGCCTTTTTAGTTGCCTGTAAAGCTTAAAAGCAATAATTATAAAAACCTATCACTGTTTGTTATTTAACTCATGAAATTTTCTGAGTCTATAATGTCAAACAGTTCTCCAGTGTGGCTGTTCCATTATACATTCCCACTAGCAATGAATGAGAATGTTTGATGTTCCACATCCTCACCAGCATTGAATACTGTCAGTGTTTTCAAGTTTGGCCAAACTAATAAGTATTTAGTGGTATCTAATTTTTATTTTAATTTGCATTTGAACCCATAATGACATATAATGTGAAGCATCTTTTCATATGGTTATTTGCCATCTGTATTCTCTTCTTTAGTGAGATGCCTGTTAAGGTCTACTGCCCATCTTTTAGTTAAGTTATTTTCCTATTGTTGACTTTTAAAAGTTCTTTGTATATTTTGGATAATAGTTCTTTATCAGATGTGTTTTTTGCAATATTTTCTTGTAATCTGTGGCTTGTTTTTTCATTCTTTTGTCATTCTTTCACAAAACAGAAGGTAGCTAGATTTTTAAAATTAGGCCTTGAAAAAGGAGAAGTATTTTAAACAGAGTTGGAGAAAAATTTTAAACAGGGATTTGCTAATCCCTGATGGCTGAGGGATTAGCAAAAGGAAAGAAAATAGAATGAAAGGTATAACCTGTTGGGCATGTGTTGGTATGAACTTAGGTGGTAATATATAGCAAATAATAAAACTATTAAAAATTGTGTTCTCATTGTGATGATTTCTGAGTATCATGATGAAAAGTATACACATTTAAGCAGTGAGATTTTTTTGAGGAGAGGAGTAATCCAGGTTTTGGCTAGTCTAATATACAATTCACCTATATTGAATTTACTGTTAACACATTTAACTAAATGTTTTTCCAATATATATTAGACCAGCCAAAACCTGGATTACTCCTCTCCTCAAAATTTACTGTTAACACATTTGTAACTAAATGTTTTTCCAATTTATTATTTGTATGTTTGCATATAGGAATACTAGATCAGGAAAGCAACAGGATCCTGAAAATTTGCATCTTTTTAAGATAGCTTCATCATTACAAAGTGACAGGAACTGTAGGTATCCTAACACTAAAGCTGGAAACTCTCTGTGCCATATTTGAAGCAGTCATTTATTTGGTAATTTACTGTCCTAAAAAAATGCACAAAGTTGTTTTACCCATATTTCTCTTAAATTAAATATGAAAACAATGGCATCATACCTTCTTTTCAAGCTACATACCAGAAAAGGACTATTAACTACTGAGGTTTTACCTTTCTTGAGTGCTCAATTTATTTTAAATAAAACCAACATTACCATATTTGCATGCCATAAACTTATCAGAGATCACAGGAATACTACTGTTTCCCCAAAAGTAAGACATCCCCTGAAAATAAGACCTACTTTACAGTTTTGCCCCTTGCTGAAGTATAAGGCACACCCCTGAAAATATTACCTCCCCTGAAGATAAGACCTCTCCGATAATAAGGCCTCCCCGAACATAAGGCTTCCCCAATAATAAGGCCCCCAAAGCTACTGTAACTCTGGACTCTGGGCAGCTCACTGTTGGCTGCAGCGTAGCCATAGCTGGAGCAGACAGGAAGTTCAAGGTCTCTTTTAATCAGATTGCCCATGCCACCGCCAGGACAAGCTGCCGCCTGCTGCTCGCTCTGCCCTGACAGAGTCTGGCTGACTCACAGTTAGACAATGAGTGGTGCGGGGCAGGAGTCAGGCACATTGTGTGGACACACAGGTATTAAATTTTCTTTTTTTTTTGTTCAACAATAAATGTGTACTGTATTCTTCTTCATGGAAAAATAAGACATCCCCTGAAAATAAGACCTATCACATCCTTGGGAGCAAAAATTAATATAAGACGCTGTCTTACTTTTGGGGAAACAGGGTACCTACTCATAAAGTTTAAGCCCATGCCTATTAGGCATCATTAATATTTGAATTTTTCAGAAAAATTTTTAAAAGTGTATTGAATAAGAAACATATTTGTATGCAAAATTGCATAAGAGTTTATTTATTTTTAAGATCTGAACTCTTTTTTCCCCAACTTTCAAAGGTCAAAGATGCTTGGTATTTTTTTTTCTTAGTCCTGCCAGAAATGACACTTTCCTATATGAGCAAAGGAAGAGTGCATGTTTAGAAGTGTCTCTGTATAACACTGGTTTTATACATCAAGTTTTCTCTGTGGGGTCTGCTGTTAGAATCACAAGCCTGAAAAGGCACAATTTTGTTCAATATTAGGATTAACCTTGCACTAATACTAAGCTGGAACAAAAAAAAACATTTTCAAGTAAAGATATACCCTTTTTATTCCATCACTCTTTGCTAGAGCTCCTTCCTTATACCTAGTGACTCTAAATGTAAAAGATTGAGCGAACTGGACCATATCCTTTCATTTGGGGATAAGGCTCTTGCTACATCTTTATTCAGTACTTTAATCTTTACAAAAAAATCTGATAAGACTAAAACATAAGATTTCTTCTTTGATTTTTTTCACACACACGCAAGCCAATGTGATCTCTCTAGAGAAGCCAACTTTGCTCAGAGTTGTTTCCTCGCTGTATTCAAAAACCTTTAGTGACTCACATCTCCCACAAAATAAACTCAAGCATGTGAGGCTTTGACTATCAGTGTAAAGACTGTTTTCCCATTTTTATTTCCAATCACAGAACCCTAACCTTTGGGCACACTGAATTATGCTCCGTCTTCCAAATGTACTTTCCACTTTGCTGTTTTCGAGATTTTGTTTGTGTCATTCTTTCTGTGAGGGATGAAATCCCTCTTTCCTCTTCGACTTAATATCCTACCTTGACCTTGCTTGGAATGCTACCATGGATCTTGAAGTATGTTTGAGAATTTGGGAAACACATCATTTGGAGAAATTCTGAGCTTTCGACTTCTTGTATTTCAGGTTGGCAACTAGGATGCATTTTCTAGCAGGCCAACTAGATAGTTCAGCCTCATTTTAAAAATGACACATTTTCATTTGAAAGAAGGGCTCAATAGAAGTAAAATCTAATGGGAAAATATTGCTTTATTTCAAGCATCATCATCTCATCTCTCATTTCTTGCTGATTAGCAGGTAAAATCACAAATCTGCTGAAACATTCCACTTTTGCTTCTGGAATATCCAACACTATGAGTAGTTTCAGCAAGTATTTACAATTCCTTTTGGAACTTGAAGACAATCCTTGTTTAATCTTGCCATTCATCATCATCAGCTCTATATTTATAAGCAGTATTCTCACCACAAGTATCATGTTCTTTTCTTTTTCGTTTAAACAAATTGAACTTCACAAATGAAGTCCACATTAAGTATAAGCCATCTAATAAACAGTGAATAGAAGACTGGAATCCTGGATGCCCTAAGTCACCAACTAGCGTATTGGAAGTAAGAAGCATTTCATGCATATTTACCTTTGCATTGAAGGTAACGGATATTGTCTGGTTTTACTCAGTGTTTATAAGACACTGATTGACCTAACAATAGAAGGAAACATAGTGAGATTTTAAGTTGTAAAACATATAACAGCACCGCAGCTCAAAAGTTCTTATCAATCAGATCACTAGGCTGCTTTTTAATTTTCAATACCTACAATCATTTATCAGTACCAGCTGGTATCTCACGCTGTTCTAAGTGCAATACTAATGCTCCATAATTATTTTATGGCATGTAATAATGCCACAGTACAGAAAGAAGTCAAGTTAGGTGACTCTCATTTTTTGATTGGTTAGCTTGGAACTTCATTTAGCAATAATAAATTATTGTTTTAAATTATGCTGACCTATGAATGTTCTATCAACCATCCATTGTGTAGAATAATCAATCAGATATTTAAGGCTGTGAAGTGAAAATAGGTTTTTAAATGATGTACAGAGTGAGCTAGCTTTGTAATAAAACAAAATGTGTTATAAGCACATAAATGTTCTATTTATATAGTACATTTGCAAGTGTAATTTCCTCAGGGTCAAAGCAGTTCATTATGTTTTATGCATCTTCAGAAGTCATTACTAGTGTATGTGGATATGCAAAAGCTTGGAAGTGTTCTAGCACTGTGTGTGTTCAAATAGGATTGCTATTTAGCCCCATAATAAAAACAATGAAGTTCCTGATAATTTATATTTCTCTTTTTGCTTAAAATATTTCATACCTTTCAAAGCCTATTAACCAGTATCACATATTTATTTCAATGCAATGTAGCAATTTCTTGTAATACAATGATAAAATTTCAGTGATGTCAATCTTTTGTCTTTATTTAATGCAATATGTGTCTTCATAGAGCATTTTTGAACTATGTACTCTGTAATAGGTTTGTCAGCAGGAGTGGTACACAAAATATTTAATAAGTGGTAAGGCAAGAGCACTAACAAGTTGCCTTGAGTTTCTTAACTAGTTCCCAGGAAACCACATAAGAAGTCACTGACATAAAATGTCAACCTGGTTGACTAGGTGTGTTCTGGTTGCACAGCATCCCTGTTCTGAAGGAGATGCTGTACTTTGTGATTTGGGTGCCTAGAAGCAAAATGACAATAGAATAAGTTCTTTAATGTCTATCAAAGAATTCAAAGTTCTAATTTCTTGGAACCAAAGTATTAATACAACAGCAAGAGAAATTCCTGAGGAAACAAATATTAAAAAATAATTTAGTATATTGGTTATACAAAAATAATATAAATTACAAATAAGTTCTATGTGATCATTTAGCTGCATCTAGTTACTTGAGGAATCTTGGAAGGTGTTGTTGATTTACTGCATGTTGGAATCACTTAGGAGAATTATTAGAAACTATGGACACCTTACCTGCATTGTCCCCCACATATTCGATTTAATTAGTTTAAAGTGCAGGAATTCTTAAATCTCCCCAGTTGATACTAATGTGAATTAAATATTATATTTATATCAACATATTTTACTACTTTATAATAATTATATATTAAAATGTGGAATTCTAAACAATAACTATTCAGAGATATCTAAAAAAAACAAAAAATATATGTTTAGAATGGAGTATTCTGGGTTTACTGAACTCAAGTATGGCACCAAAAATGGTGCACAAAATACCACTTTTTCTTAAAATGATTTTTCCACAAATATAGCATTCTTGGTGTGTTTTTTCTTAGCCTTTTAACACATTTGTGATGCAAGATATTTAGAAAATTGGAAATATTAGGAGCTGTCAATGTCAAAAACAGACATACAGCCTAATTTTTATTGCCAATTCATCTGGATTATTATTTTCACTTGCTTGATTTGAAGTTTCAAGGATAGACTCAGGTTAGCTAATGCCAATGGATGTTCCTTTTCAAAAAATGTTTTGGCTTATTGTTTTAACAACTCTAATACTATTCAGTAATGGGCAAAACAGATTTTTTTCAATTGTTCTCTCTGTTGGCACATTTAATAGGTAGGTAGCATAAAGTCTTTATATTTTTGGAATTCCTTTGAAAGGTTGCTTGTATTTTCAGAGATTTTCCTTTATTTCATTTTGATTTTTAAAGGAAAACTTATATTGGGCATGCAAAGAATATAGTGATTTGGATGAACTATAAACTCTTTCTGAAAGTAGATCTCTATTATGACATTAAAACTAAATCTTTCCAGTCAATAAGCAGAGTGGATGAAATTGAGAAACTATAATCATTAGATAATTGTCAAAGATTGCCTATAAAATTGTTTGGGTAATGAGGGACTTCAATGTCACTTGACAGTGGTCCTAGCTGAGAATACACAGCAATAAAATATAGACATGTCATCAATTTAACAAACTCTTAGGAGAACTTGAATACTTAATACCATCAATACATTTAAAATAACCATATCTCCTAAATAGTTAGTAAGAATCTAAATGCTGCCCCCATGTCTTTGAAACTGTAATGATTTATTTTTGGTGGTTGCTTTTGTTACATTTCCGTCATTCATAGGGTACAACATTATGTTCTGCTGAAAAGAATGTGACCTCAGTAATGAGTGAATAAAATTGAACATAATATATAGAATATATATTTTTAAAATATATTTTATTGATTTTTTACGGAGAGAAGGGGAGAGAGATACAGAGTTAGAAATATCAATGAGAGAGAAACATCAATCAGCTGCCTCCTGCACACTCCCTACTGGGGATGTGCCCACAACCAAGGTACATGCCCTTGACCGGAATCAAACCTGGGACCTTTCAGTCCGCAGGCTGATGCTCTATCCACTGAGCCAAACAGGTTAGGGCTGCATATATTTATTTTAATTAAATTATATTTACTTAAATTATATTTAATGACGATGGTGAAGCTCTTATAATCCTTTCCCCAACTTATTTTTAAAAGCTATTAACAAAGTACTATATGTATAATCTCTAAGTTATATCTCAGATGTGTTTAAAGAGATGTAATGAGTTTTATGAAAAGTTTACATAATTGAGTTTGACAGGCCTCACTTTTTTAGCATAGGTAGTGTTTCACAACTTATTATCATTGTTATTGTTGTGACAGAGCTCCATTTTTAAAAAATAAGCAAACAAATTTGACAGACATCTTTTAACTAGTGAGTCTGGGTTTCTTTTGGTATTTAATATGGATAATTTTAATTTAAATGATGAAAAATATCAATTATTGATGTTTCCTTGAGGCTAAGTACATCTCAGCACAGAGAAAGACATATATAGTTTCTAAAAATGATGGTTGTTCTTATTATTATTTATATGTTTATAAATATATCTAAATCATTATATCATGCACCTTAAAAAATTTCCTTATTAAAATTTATTGTGGCAGTATATTTAAAATATTTAACACCATTAGGTGAATGACGTTTGATGTGGAATGCAAAGATAATAATCTATATACTTTATATACATAACTATTGTTATAGAATCAAATATCAATCATTTATATAACCTAAAGCTTAATTTTTAAAAAATGGGTTCAAAATATATCAAATTTAGGATTCTAGGTATATAACATAATACCAGTCCCCATTCTTAATACCCAGTTCCCATTTGCTTTGTAATTAAACTAAATTATTTAAAAAGGGCCTTTTGAGAATTTTATACTAACATTTATTGAGCTTTGAAACTCTATATTAAACAATTTAACATACTTAAATCATCATTGTTTTTTACTCTGTCATGGAAATTCTTGCCATTATATCTTCTTTCCGTGGATTCTGAGTCCTTGAAGCAATCTAAGGAAGTAGAAATGGTATAAGGGGAAAGAAGTGAACTAAGTTACAGGGGTAGGAGTGAAGATTTTCAAATATTAATTATATATAGCAGACTACTTTTTTTCCTGTACAAACTTCTTCTAATAGTTCAGATTAGAAGAATTGCAAAATTTTCTAATTTCCTCTTTCTTCCCTCTCAACACATTTTAGTCATCACATACTCTTATTTTTAATTTTATTTTGTTAGAGTTATGATTCAAAGAAGAATAAATACTTCAGATAAGAATCACAGTTAAACTCTGATGCTTACAAGATCTAAATGAAAGCCACATCTCAAGTGCCTTATTAATCATCTGAAGTTATAAAATTTTGGACAAGTGAAAATCATTGTAATAACATGAAATTGTGCATATACACTCCACAACTGATTAAATCATAAAAGTATCTTACAGTGTCTTGTAATTGTCCCAGGATAGACAAAAGAAATGCTTTACGAAGGGAGTTTATAATATAAAGAAGTACAATGTGTATTTAGGAAGTCACTATCCATTCAGATCAGTAGTGGTTAGTGGTCATTTTAAGCCTAAAGCAACAAGATTTTAAAACTATTCCTTTCTTCCCATTCACACCTCTAATAAGCCATAGTGGAATTCGGCGTTTATGTAATTTCTGGACTACCACATAAAGTTATGTGCATTCAAAATTAAGTTGTATTAGAGCCCATGTACCAAGAACATCAGGGGATAGAAAGTAATTGTTCTATTCAGAAGGTGGAATGCAATTTTAGATCGTCCATTCCTGCTGCATTAGGGCCAGGGTTGTACCAACCTACTATAATTTAAAGCCATCATTGAAATCTTCATAGCATGAAATGATTCCTTTTGCATCTTTGAAAGCCTTTGTATAAAATGACTTATTTGCAAGGATTTTCCCAGAATGATAGTAGTTCATATAATGTGTAACCAAGAAAATATATTCCATTGTTATTGAACACTTACTGAATATTTAAAATGGCTAATTTTGAGAATATATTTTATAAGTCTATTGAACTTCACCATAAAACATAAAATAAACCTAATCTGGTGGTAGTTTGCTACACATCAAAATAGCTTCTCTCTTTAATAAAGAGAACTTCATTATCACACAAAGAATATTATGCAATTTCATAATAGTAATTTTAAAAATTTATGAAAAGCCATTTTTAGTAATAATGAAACTCTATTGGAACAACCAAATTCACATTTTCATCCTACTGCATTTGTTATGAAGGTCAATTGCATAGTGAAGAAAGACCTCAGTTCTAAATACCACTCTAATAAAGTGATCCATTCATGTAGGATCAGGCCACAAAATAGTTTGGTTAATACTATTTTATCTGATTTGAATCACACATTCTCCTAGTCAGGGACTCAATGGGAAATAGAAGATGCTGTCAGAATGAGAAAATTTGAAGAGAACTCACAAATGATTTATTTACAAATATGTAAGTTTTGTAAAACACAACAAGTTCAGTAACCCAGTGCAATAGCACGTAAGCTCTCACCACTCTTAGCCAAACGGACAAGGGCAAGGTGCACCTTGGGTCTCTGAAGAAGACAGTTAATGCGATCTGGAAGGGAACCACAATAAGGAGAGCATTAAACAAAACACTTTTTTTCTGAATACAAAATGAGACATATTTCCTATACAAATATTAGAAAATAAGTAAAAAACATCATGGTGTAACTATTACTTTTTACCAGCTGTTATTCTTCCTATTGATAGTGAAAAAGCAATAGCAAACACAAACACACACAAAAATCTTCCTTAACCATACTTTACAAAATGAAAGCATCCAGGCAGTCTTTGGGTTGGTTTTATTTTGTGACTCATATGATGATACCAAAGACCCAGTTTCTCTTTCTCTGCCTGCCTTGGCACCAATGTTAACCTAAGCTGATGCCTCAAGGTGGCAAAATGGCTGCTGCACTTCCAGGCTTCACATCAGGAAGAAAAATAGAAAGAGAAAATCGGCCCTTGCAAATTTTTTTTTCACTCAGTTTCCAGAAAATTTTCTCCTAAATCTATGGGTCCTGACTGGATCAACCCAATCAATCTCTGTTGTAAGAGAACCAAATGCAGACTAGTTTATAGAAAGCAGTAACTGACAGAGAAATAGGATTACCATCCTCACACTGATGGCTGAGTCAGCATCACCTCCAAGCACATGGTAGCAATACTTAGGAACAGGCAAAATTAATACTATGAAGACAATCTCAATGTCTAGTATTGCCCTTTTACTCTCTACAACCCTTTTAATGCATGAGGAAACAGGCTTAAACAGGTCAAGAACATTTTCTGATGGCATTTAGCTACTAAATAACAAGGCTGGCATTGCATTTTTAAAGTAATTGATTGATTGATTGATTTTACAATATATTTTTATAGATTTCAGAGAGGAAGGAGAGGGAAATAGAAACATCAATGATGAGAGAGAAACATTGGTTGGCTGCCTCCTGCACACCCACTAATGGGAATCAAGTCTTCAACCCAGGCATGTGCTCTGAGAGGGAGTCAAACCATGACTTCCTGTTTCATAGGTTAACACTCAACCACTGAGCCACACCAGCTGGGCTACATTTTTAATTTTCTAGTTTAAAATTTTATATTTTCCAACCACTATAAATTGCTGTAAGAAGTAATTATCTTTTTAAAAATATATTTTTATTGATTTTAGAGAGTAAGGGAAAGGTAAAGAGATATAATCATCAATGGTGAGAGAGAATCATTGATTGGATGCCTCCTGCACACCCCCATGGGGGATCGAGCCCATAACCCAGGCATGTGCCATTGACCGGAATTGAACCCGTGACTCATCAGTCTGCAGGCCAATACCTATCCACTAAGCCAAAGTAATTATCTGATGTATAAAATGCCCCATAGGGCTTTTTAAATATAAAGCATAGGGCTTTTAAAATATAAAGCATAGGATCAAAAGCATAGATAAAATTGATAATTCAAGTAAACCCACTTGAAGAAAGTAATTTTTAAAATATAAGCATCAATAATCAATTTTTTAATAGATTAAGGAATAAAGTTCACTAATATATTTCAGAAATGAAACTTGGAACACAGAATAATTTGAAACAAGAATCATGGCTACTCAGTTAGTACAACATAATAAATATTTGACTATTCTAAACACAAAATTAGGACTATATGAATTTGAAAAAAATCACATCATCCTATATTATAAAAGGGTAATATGCAAATTGACCCTAACAGCAGAACGACTGGGAATGACTGAACACTATGACACAGAGTGACCTCCAGGGAGTAGACACTCATTGCAGGAGCTAGTGTTCAGTGTGTTCTCACAGGGGGAGCCAGACTGACAGCTGCTAGCACAGTGGTGGTGGCGGGAACCTCTCCCGCCTCCTCAGCAGCGCTAAAGATGTCCAACTGCAGCTTAGGCCTGCTCCCCACTAGCAAGTGGACATCTCCCAAGGATTCCTGGGTTGCCAAGGGATGTCTGACTGCCAGCTTAGGTCTTATCCCCCAGGTAGCAGGCCTAAGCCAGCAGGTGGACATCCCCCAAGGGATCCTAGACTGTGAAAGGGCACAGGCTGCGCTGAAGCCCTCCCCCCCCCCCCCTCCCTGGAGTGCACAAATGACTACTTTTCCTTCTGGAAGGAAAGAAGTAGTCATTGTGCAACTACTGTTTCTATGGGTAAAATACTAAGTATTCAAAATGTATTTAAATGTTCATGTATATTTTTGATCTTCTGAATTCTATGCATTGCCTAACTTATAATTTTATATTTATTTATAAAATACTTCTAAAAATTTTAATACATCTTTTTCAATTTAATATCCTGATACTAATAGACAAAATCATGAACCTAGCCTTTTGAACCAGATAAGTATCAAGTCTTAAGCAAAAAAACTGACTTCCATTCCCAAGTACACTGTTTCTTCTGCAAAAAAGCAAAAAGATCAAAGAAACAGTTGGAAGCAAAAAGTAAGATCTTACAAGTTCAGAGAGATAGTTTCTCTCATGTTGAGACCAATTTTATCCTTTGTATGTACTGCACACTGCTAAATAAAGTTGAAAAAGCATCACATAGATAGAATATTTGTCTTCCCATATATGCTGTCTGGGAGTTAATAAGGGTTTATAACCTACTTCTAAGCCCCAGACATTGAACGCAATATTGGGTTCATTGTTGAAATATAGAATGAATTCAATAATTGGAAAAAGTGGAGCACATTTCAGTGATACAGTGTTAAATATTATTATGTCAGACTTTTCTTTGTTTTTAGTTTATCTAGCTATATAATAGAGGAATATGCAAATTAGCCATAATGTCACATCTGAACAGCAGGGGTCTGAGGCTGCATGATGCCTGCCCAGGAAGAGGGACCTTAGGCCATGCCCCCCATCCAGTGGGTCTTGATAGAGAACCTCAGACCATGCCCTCGGCCGGTGGGACTTGATGGGAAACCTCAGACTGCACCCTCTGCCCTGCAGGGCTTGATGAAGGACCTCAGGCCATTCCCCATGCCCCACAGGGATTGACAGGGACCTCAGGCTGCACCTCCTGTGCTGGCAACAGCCAGAGGACCTCAGGCCTTGCACCCTACCCCAGTGCCAGGCTGGGGGACCTGAGGTTGTGCCCCCTGCCCAGAAGAGCTTGATAAGGGTGGGCCTGGATGAGTCTAAATCTCACCCAATGAGGATGGGGCTGGCTGGGGCTGGGACTCCTGCATTTTCAAAGCAGGTGCAGGTGGTGGGTGGGGACTTGGCTCTAGATCCTGCGGCATGCCACAGACTCTGAAAGGAGGGAGATTTTCATGTACATTTTACTAATTTTCTTTCATCTCTGATGCTTCTATTATAGAGAAAAGGCAAATATAAATATTAAAATATTTCCTCTAGTTAATTCCCTTTTAATGTGCATGAATTTTGTGCACTGGGCCACTAGATTTTATATAAAATGGTCCAAAACTTTATAATATAGTCTAAAGTAATTCCTTCCCTCTCTAGCAATTGAAAAAAATAACAGATTTGGAAACTCAGGAAGCATGGAGTAAGAAATATAGGGAAGAAACATGTATGATGCTTCCCCAAAAGTTATTTATTATGACCAAATTGTAGTGACAAAGCACTTCTTTTATTATTATTTCATTTCTAGGAGGTTTGCTTTTATCTAGCAGGGAGGTATTTTAGCTATGTTGATATACTGACATTAAATTTGTTATTATATATAGTGTGAAACAACCAAGAAATCCACTAGTCTATACCATATTTAGATAATACAATTTAAACTTTAAATTAACTATCTCTCTATCTATCTCTCTATCTATCTCTCTATCTATCTATCTATCTATCTATCTATCTATCTATCTATGACTAAGTGACCGTCACACAGTCCGACCGTCTGGTAGGTATGACGTGCACTACCACCAGGAGGCAGGCACTCAATGCAGGAGCTGACAAACTGCGGTAACTTGCCAGTGGTGGTTCTTGGGTGACGCACCTTATAACTAGAGAGGAGGAAGCCCGATTCCTCGTGGGGGCACACAATCCTACCTTTGGCCATCTAAACTAATAAAAGTGGAATAGTAAAATTAACCATTTCTTCGGGACGCCCAACAGCCAATCAGAGAGGCTGTATGCAAATTAGCCCAGCCAACATGGCGGCTGCCACTCACGGACCTGAGTAAACGTTTAGGCAGCATCCGTTGCAGCAGGAGCAAAAGGGAAACTGTTTTCGGCCCTTGGCGGGCAGGCTCCGAAACATGTTTCAATAATGTAACAATCAGAATCCTCGGGAGCTGAAGGGAACAGCAGACCTAGCCTGAGTCTAAAAATATAACATTGTTGCAGTATAGACTCCACGAGGTGAGGCAGAGAGGAGGCTTTGTTACATGTCTAGGCCAGCTTAAAGGAACAGTGTATCAATTATAGGAGATAAACCCCTGAACCTGCGTCCAGCCAGCCTTGCTGGGACGTTGGGTCAATGGGAGCTGTGGGTAGCCTTAAAGCCCCTCACCCAGGCTGGTCAGGCACGCCAGCAGGTGGGCATCCCCAGAGGGATCCCAGACTGCGAGAGGACACAGGCTGGGCTGAGGGACCTCCCGAGTGCACAGAGCAGCTGCAGGGCGGGACAGCGCAGGACCCAGGACCTGTGAGTG